>CM076576.1:370773589-371000969 GCA_034641835.2 Pinus albicaulis
AATCACAATTTAGTTACTTTTTCACGTAGATGTTTGTAAAAAATTTGAAATCCCACATCCTAATAGGTTGTTGATGTTTGGACCAAATTTGAACTCATACACCTTAGAAATTTGTTGAATGTTCTCCTATATATCATTGTAATACATGGGATGTTGCATATTTATGCATGTAGATATGTTTATTTTGGTATAGGATTTCCATAATTTTAATTTAATTGTTGATAATTTGCATAGAATATTCTTAGTAGTATACACAAATCAAAAGGTGAAATTTATTTCCAAAGTATTTATTTGTTGACATTTATTTGGATAGTATTTATTCATTTATTGGATGTCCATGTCATCTTGATGGCTCTCTTAGCCATCAAGTTTACATTAAAAAAGTATCTTCACTCCCATTCTCACCTCCAGCCATCCAAAAATATTTGTGCACCCAAAACTCTTATCTGTCAAGCCCAAAATATTTGATCCTCAGTTCCTTTGCTCATAAAATTTAACTCATCTAATCCAAACTTTCAAATCCAATGGCTAGATGCCCTCTCAAATCAAGAAAGTGTTTGAAGCTATCTCTAACTCTAAATCCAACCAATCTAATCTCTCCTCCCCCGTGGCTAGTTCTCTCTTCATTACATAAAAGGAACCACATATCTTATTGCGAATATTTGGTCCAAAAAGAACATAAAGATTGTATTTGATATTCGAAGAGTCCATGACAAGGAGGTCAGGTTCTAGATCCCCACTCGAGGTTAGCGGCCAAAGTGCCCTCTTTCTCTACACCTATACTGACCTCTTTAATATGTGACCAACCAACTTAACTTCAACTCGGTTACCCAACTAAGGTCATCTATGACCTCATCTGAATCCAAAAATTGGTTGACAGATGTTTCTGCAAGTTGTATCACCTGGACTCCTCCTTCTTCATGAAATGACTATGACTTCCACTGCACTATTATGGGTTGACGATAGCATTTACATGAATCTTTTCGGAAATTTTCATATTGAAGACCCTGAACCCCGACGCTTCTCAAACACAGACTCACGCCCTTTGACTCACACCTTCTATTCCCATGGTACTCCTTAAAGGTTCATTTATCACTCTCATTCCGGATCATGTTGCGATCCCTTACAATTACAATTTTAAAACAAAAAATTTACACACAATGTTGCGTAAAATTAGTATCCCATATATTTTCCTTTAGAGTTAAGATAGAATTCTTGCGATATTAATCGTAGAGGTTTTAATGAGTATGCCAGGAGTAACCAAGCACAAATTTCTTTATATTTAACACGAGATTTGAGGAGGAATGTCGACCCGAGAACACACAAAATCTCTCCCTTTTGACTTTCCCTTAGCCATATATAAATACTGAGTCTGACCTAGGGGTTTCCTATCCCATTCCCGAGTGACAGGATTCAGAACTACGCGGAGGAATAATGCACAGAGTAGGAATATATATATATATATATATAGTGAGTCCTACCAAATACTTGTTTGAATCATTGCTCAAAAATACAATAGGGAGTTGCCTCCCGTTTCGTACACACACAATTTTATATAAAGTAACAGTTATCGAAAAATATCCCTATAAACAAATAGAAATTTGGACGTTTGTCGAACATATAAAAATTACCAGATTCCTAGCTCTACACATGTGACATTGGTAGAGGCCCACTTGTCCAACCATCAAAACAACCTACTAGCTCAGGCTACTAACTGACAATATTACAAGGAGTCACCTCGCTATAGTAACAACCCAGATTTCTACTACAATTCCCTAATTTCTAATTTGTACACAACAAAATTAAGATTTTCTTATAGAATCAGTATGTCTTCATTTGGGCCTTAGAAAAAATGATTTACTTAGGGTGGTGCTCCTACTCCTCTCTTTGTGCTTCACAACTCCTTTCTATTTTGATTCGTCAACTTTTTAAATATATATATGTTGCTTCCCTATCACCCTTAACCAAGTAGAAACAATTCTAGAAAATACTATAGACCCACTAAAATAAACACACTTATCAACATAATTATTTTTAAAAAATAATATCGAACCTTATTATTTATATCAATAATTATTTAAATCAATTTGAGTATGATAATATGTTTGAAGATGTTAAAATAAACAAGCATGATCTTACTTCAGTATGATTACAATTACAATAAGAAAATAAGATGGGTTGCAGAGCAACAAGTTGCTGTCCAAGAGCATGATCGAAAGAGAAAAGTTTGTCACACAAGAGCATGATCGGAAGAGAAAAGGTTGTCACAAAATTGTGGCAGAAGAGCTTCTTTCAGACTAGAGCTTATTTTTGGCACTGGGAATAGCTTCATGTACTTAGAGGAGCATAATCTAGCTCATATTGACTCGTGGGTCGAGTACCGACATTGACTCTTGGCATCAAGTACCACAACATCGAGTGAAGGGGGATATGAAGCCAAGTGAGACATGAAGAAAGTGACTTTGGTAGATCCTATAGGTGCCCTAAGAGCATACATGGTTTGGCATAGCCCAGTGAATCCAAAAGAAGTGTATTCGATGGTATCTGTTTTTTATACACATATCCATACCAACGGCTAGTTTGTTTAATGGGCTTAATTTACCCAGCCTAAAGTTTGTGGCCCCTAATGTGTAAGTAGAGGTAGTGTGGGTGTTCCCATGGGTTCTATAGTGAGGCCGTGAATCTTGGTATTGGCTACCCTGGATGAAGTGTGGATTCATATGAGAGGGTAAATATCTTGGTATTGGCTAACCTCGATGAAGTGTGGATTCATATAAGAATGTAAATAAAGCAGATGAAATAGAAGTGGAGGTACAAATGTTAGGGGATATAAATCAAATGAAACGGAAGCATAAATTCTAGCAGATATAAATATAGTAGAATATTACCATTATTGGTTTGTTAGGTAATATTCCTAATGTAGTAGTAAAAATTTAAAATGTGGAAGAATCCAAAACAGAAAGTCGAAAGTAATTAACTCGCTTTTAAGTCAAGAGTGATAAATAAATTTCATGCTAGAGTATGGAGATATTTCCCTAAAATTTTGAAAATGTGGAACAATATAAAACAAAAAGGAATTGTTGTCTTGTGAGATACATTGTTCTTTAAATGACTAAGATCATTCCTTGATTTGTTGTGTTATAAGAGAAATTTTTCTTTAAATGACTAAGTTCATTCATTGATTTGTTGTGTTGTAAGAGACATTTTTCTTTAAATGACTAAGATCACTCCTTTCTTGCCAATAAGTGAGGTATTTATGTTAGTTGGGTAAACCTTCTCTTTATCCTAGTGGTTGATATCTTAGAATTAACATCAACATTTATCTAATAAAAAAATATACCAGTTTCAAAGACTAAGTAGTTGATAAGTGTGATGAAATGAGCTCTGAAACATCAATGCTTGCAATATGTAGCAGTAGAATAACAACAAAGGTTTCATGATTGATGACTTGATTGTTTTCCAACCAAAAAAGATATGAACAACTCTGTGACTAGCACTCCACCAACATGTATACATTGATTGTCTCAATATCGTTCCCATATAGATTTTCAACTTCCACAATCTCTATTCTACAACCCTTAGAGAAACGTTTGGAACTGATCTGAAATTTATTGCTAATCAAGCTTGTAGCCAATCATATCATCAAATTTAAACCATAAATGAAGAATGATTGGTCGGGAAAATTCAATCACCTAAAAAACAATTATTTTTCAATAGAGAATCTTGGAGTTTCAAATAAAAATAATATGTAATCAAAAAATCTCAATAAGAATATGTATACTGAACATTTTTTGTTTAATTTTCGAGGCAGCACAAAGGACAAGGGGTGAGTACTAACGATATACAAGCATACACTAAAAATATAGGGTATATTATAGGTTCAAAGAATCAAACCTTTGAACTGATAGTAACAAGTTTACAATAGAAATTGTAAAATTCAAAATCCATTATATTCACGACCATTTTCAAATATTCAATGGGAAATGCAATAAGCATGTGAACATTACAACTAAAAATTAGCATCCTTCATAATTTTCCAGTCATAATAAGTATAACAAGATGGAAATTCGGCCAAAAGATATCTATAGGGAAGAACAAAATACAGTGTAAAGGGTTGAAAAAAGGTAATGTTGGTACTTTTCCCATTCTTCCAGTAGGTTTACATACTTCTGCAAAATCGAGTCATAATTTCATATAATAGAACTTGATCCATCATATCAAAAGCTGAAACACTATTGTGAGTACATATAAGACTAGCATCAGAGGGGAGAAGACCAACATTAGGAGGTAGAGACCCTAACTGAGAAAGAATATATTGCTAATCTGGGGTAGAATGAAAAGCAATTGGAAGCTTAGTAACTTGACGTATGTCAACAAAAATATTCCTCTAAATCTTCTCAAGATTCACCATTTCTGGAGGTTCTTCTCGCAATTGTTCATCATTATATTAATTATTCACATAATATCCAACTATGATGAATTATTTCCCTTGGTAAGAAAAAATTAGTATTAGCACAGTAAGTGCAACGAAGTACTCACCAAGAATATTTGATGGATCAGGAGGATCTTCTTGTTTTGAAAGACAATAGTGAGTTGAGTCTTAGTAAGCCAAAATAATAAAAAAAAGACCCAAGCTCAAAAAACAATCAGATGGAAATTAACTAGTCTATAAATGGCACTCAATTCACAACAAAATAAAAGCATGCCTGAAATACAAACCAATAGTTACCAACATTAACAGAACCGACAAGTACACTTTATAAAACATAATCATACTTCTCATCTTATGCAGATCCCACATATGTCAGCTTCCATTCCAAATATTCCCACAAAATATTGAGAAGTGAGAAAAAATACCCAAACAAATGACAATTAGAACTGAATAAATTTTAGTTTTTAAAACTATACATGTAGGAATTCCGTCTTTTTCTAAAATTTCATAGCTCTAATATTGGTTAGCTATAGAACCAAGAAACACCCTTTAACACAAACAATTTCATTACTCACACGAATTTAAACGTTGGAATGTATTTCAACTAGAACATTTCTTATTGTTCACAATATTATAGCATGGGCATGGATTGGAAGATATAGGGTGGCTACTAAAATGGACTAGATATCTCAAGAATTCTCCAAATCAGATATAAATACTTGCTCAAGCATTTATTGGCCATATTTTCAGTGTCGATTCATATTATTTAGAATAGGACACATCAATCTTGGTCAAAATGTGTTTGACACAAAACAACCCTAACTTCAATGATAATAGCATTTTATAAGTAAAAAAATAGCAGTTTATACAAACTAAGCACCACATTAGGTACCCACCCTAGCATATAAAATAATAAATGAATACATAATGAGGATACTAGTTATAATTTATTCATTTTATTATCCAAACAAACACAACCAATGTCCAAGTGTAATACCAGAAATAAAGAATATGGCACGCAACAAGTTATTCAGATCATCAATCACAGATCTTGGGTTCAAATCCAAGTCCCTATTACAGGGGAAACCAACCAAACTGCTACACGAGTACAACAATAAGAATAATTATGATATACATTATAGGATGCATAGAGAGAAACAACACGGCCTCTACGCCATCCTAAATTTATTCAAACTAAAGTTCTAAAAGCTAAAATCTAGGGATGGCAAATCTATAATACCCAAAACTAATAGCGGGAAAGAAGTAGATACAAAATAAAAAGAAGAATCAAATAAAATTAATAAATTCAAGATAAACCCAAATACAAGCACTGTCATCTTATATACTATGGAAACAAGCAAAAATCCAATCTACTACCATGAGTAATTGTAAACAAATACAATTAATATTGGTACGAAGGACCAGCCCAAGCTCACTATTAGAATTGGAAAGAAATAATAAAATAAATAATCTCAATCTCGTGAAATTCATATTCCCTATTTTTATATACAACTATATTGGAATGCCCTACTAACCCAAAAGCCAAAATTACCAGCTACTATTCCTTACTTCCCTTCTAATGAGCACCATCATCAGGTATATTTTAAGGGGTTAATTGTCACTTTTTTAGCCTAATTATTCTCTCTTTCTGACATTTAATTTCATTATTGTCATATGATTCTTAGAGTAGATGGTATAGTAATGATTTTCATGCATTCGAGGCATAATCTGGTTTAAATGCAGGGAAATCAAGAGAATATGCCAATTTTTAGGAAGATTGCACAATCAGGGCTCAGAGTAGAATTAAAGGAGTGATTGTAGGAAGTTTGACCACCTCCTTAACTCCAAAAGGTAGCCAATATATCCTCTAGATTCTCCTACAACATCTTGAAATCAGAGGCAGCAAAGCAAGTGGAAGGTCAAGGGTAGCCAGGCTCCACATCTCTCGAGTTCCAAGGAGACAAACCACCTACGTTTTAGGGATTTTTTGGTAGCTACCCTTTAGGATAAATAGGGTAGAGAAAGAGCTCACTAGGATTGGATTTTTGGATGTATCTAGAGCACTCTTAGCTCTTATAATATACATTTCTAACTTTTATGTGTTATGTACAAGACTAGTTATGAAGTAAAATGGGTATTTGTTTTTTTCTCCACTGGGTTAGTTACATGGAGTTGAGCTTGTGGTTTAGGCGCCAACCCATTGACCTCAATCTCTCTTATGTACTTTTGTTTACATTTCATGTTGTAGTAGTTAGATTCTTTACATTTAATGTTCCTATAGCATATAAGATATCAATATTGTGTGTTAAATCCTCCCTCACTCACATGTTCCATTAGAGCTTGAGAAGGGTATATCTTCACCATAGACCCAAAGTTTCTTTCAGTTTATTACTTCTTGGAAAATTTAGATAGGTTGCTTTGTTCATCATGGACATGTTTTAGATGGAGAGTTAGTTTTCTGTTTCAAGTGCACATGTAGGTTTGCTTAAATTCAACTCACCTTTTCCACCATTATCATGATAGATTTTTCAATGATGAATGCATGAGTCAGTATTTTTATTACAAGTTTGAGTAGAGCAACATAGGCGGACTTCCCCAACACCTTTAGCTTCAGTCTCCACCCCTTATCAACCAACTTCCAACCAAGTCTCCTTAAGCCCTGTTTTCTGGAAATCTCCACCACAACACCGAGCACCACCCTCGAGGTGAAAGACAGGATTTGAGAGGATTTCTGAGCTTGACCAAGGGGTTGGCTACTCTTCATCCACCTATATCCACCTTCATTCCACCTCTCCTACCCTTTTTGTTAGGTCCCTATATTGCTAGTATAGTCCTTATTGTTGTTAGTGTAACCCACTTATTGTTATTATTGTACCCCTGTAACCCCCATATTGTTATTATTGTGCCCTTAAATTATTATTGTTAGGTCAGCTAGGATTACATTGTGGCCCCACTAGGATTACATTATGGCCCCATGGACTCTTATATATAGAAAGGAGGTTTTGTAAACTGAATCGTCCAAGAATTGTTCATTCATGTAATGTATTGGAGGTTTCCCCCTCAAAGTGGCTTATTTCTAAGGCATTGATATCTCTTTCCTTCTATTTTTTGAGTTGGTTTCAAAACATTTGGTATTAGATCATTGGATTCTAGGGTTTCGCTGCTCCAAACAGGTCATCATGGCATTTTCTCTATTACTTTTCTTCCACGAAGGTTCAGAAGATGAAATGTTTGGAGTGCGAAGCCGAAATCCTGAGGAGTGTTGTCACAAAATTTCAGAGCTTGGTTCACAACATTTTTGGAGAGATGAGTTGTGGAAGGTAAGGCTTTTTGCAGGCTCCTAAATTTCACTTAAAATGGTCATCGCGGAATTTTTTATAGAATGTTTTTTCTACGAATTTTCAGAAGCTGAAATTTTCGAAACACAAATAAAACATCCTGAGGAACATCGTCACAAAATTTCAGAGCTTGGTTTGCAATATTTTTAGAGATATGATCTGTGGAAGTTAAGTCCTCTTGAGGATCCCAAATTTCATCTCAAAGAGGTGATCATGGGAAAATCTTCGTAATTCTCTCTCTGAGCATCAGATTGGAATTCTATAAAAAGTGACTGGAATTACAAGGACTTTGGTTTCATTTTCTTATCACCAAAATAGGACCTTGATAGGCTGCTCATCAGACCACTTCAATGTAAGTATTTCAATCCAATATTTTATTTGAGGCTTAGCCTCCTTAGCCTGAGAGGGCTCTCTCAAGGGTTAATGATTTTGTATAAATATAGATGACTAACTCTATGATTTGTGCTTTTTTATGTTTGCAGGTTGAAAGATGAATACAAGCTACCACTGGGCTATGGAGTCAGTGATAGAGATAAGATAACAAAATAGCTCTTCTTATAAAACTGAGGCTTGTATATACTTCAATGCAAGGATGACACATACAGGAAAGTCTCAATATCTTGAGGTTCAAAGGAAATGAGAGCATGTGTGCATGAATTCTGAGTCATGATACATCAAGGTGTTTAAAGGAGAGTATTTAATAGAGATTTATCCAAGCTTAACACTTAAAGGAATTCATAGCATGAATGACCATGAATTTTGAGTAATAAGCATCAAACATTGAATAAAACCATCCACGGATAGGACCTAAGAGCTCAATTCACCATAAATTAAAACTTAAAGGAAGTCAGAGCATGTTCCCATGAATTCTGAGTAATAAGCATCAAAACTATGGAAGTAGAACACATGACAGAAGATAAAGCTCACTGAAGTACACTAAGAATCTCAGCTTCAGAAAAGTTAAACTACTTTTGTATATATCAGCTCGTCCAAATTGTTTACAAAATTAGATTGTTCTGATAACATTTTCCAGCCCTCGTTACATTTAAGTCTTCACTAATTATAGACATTTAGCCTTTACATTCAATCTTCATAGTGGCTAGATTATTAAAATTTAAAATGTCACTTAAATCTAACCATAAACTGGATTCTAGAGACTAGGACTGACACCTATTCGAAATAAGACTAAGAGTCCTACTAGGACTTAAACACTTATTTATTACATTTAAACTAAACTAATCCAAGTCTTACTCGAAAGGAATCCATTTTTTTTTCCATGATGGCCATTAACAAAACATTTATATCATGATTGTGTTCGTGAGGTAACTCTGCCCTTCATTTAAAGGATGTTAGTTTGATGACATGGCACATGTTGACTAGTATCTTTCAAACTCTTCTAACTGAAAATATCCACTTGGAAAAACTGATACTCTTTGTCACCCTGATACTCTTTGACACCCTGATGATGAACAGCTTTAAACATGCTTGAAATTTCTTCCCCTATTAATCATTTATCAAGAAAATTGTTGTTACTGTCAAACTCTGTTTTGAGCTACGAAAACAACTTGTTTTAACAGCGCACACAAAAAATTGATATGTGAAATTCCTTTATTGTTTTTAACCATGGGAAGATGTTCAATGATAGAAAAAAATTAAACATGACCTTCAAAACTTCTCACTCCCATCAGTTTATGTCTTTCAAAAGAAAAAATAATCCTTTAGAAATTCCTCAACAAAAATTGGGCTTCAAGCATAACACTTGCTGCGGAATTGCCTAACACTTTGAAAATTTGAAAAAAATTGTATCTGAGCTTCAAAAAAGTATATTAACATGGCTGCATGTATTTCATTGATAATATAAGACAAAAATATGATGATCTAATTGTTAGCTTCTTATCTATCAGTGGTTTCAAATAGTTTTGTTCATGATTCCTCTTTCCAAGTCTCCTTTCTTTGATTTTTCATCAATTACATTTCTTCATTTAATTTTTTCACTTGTCTCTACAGGTTTCTCTTCTCTAATTGGAAACATAAATTCCTCTTCCTTGTGTGTGACACTATGATGCGTAAAGGCTGTGTCCTTTTCAACAGATTCTTGGCTTTTGCAATGGAAGTCTCAAAATGAATAAATTGTTTAGTTACTTTCTTATCTACCTCATCTATCATCTCTCTATCATTCTTATATCCTTCCAGCTATTTCTTTGTCTTATCCAATTCATCTTTGACAGCTTTCAATTTTTCTTCTAAAATCTCCTTTTCAGTCTTCTCTATGTTACATTAAATCTGTCACCTTGACATTCTGCTAACTGTATGAGCTCATTAACACTCATACATACCTCCTCTGCAAGTCTTACAACCTTTACTCCTCATGTCAAGCCCTGAAACAAGAAGAAAAACCCTAAAAACCTCTGAAAGAATGGGTATGTAGGTAACATGAAGCCTGCCTTCATTCCTAGTTTGGGTACGTAGGTAATACACTGCTTACATATGTTTTAGAACGCAGTTTTCCTTTGCAATTCCTGTGTACCCTACTCAAATTAAAAAAAGCGAGAAAGTAAAGTCAAAAAACTGATTTGAGGTCAATTCTAGAAGGTTCTAGATGAGAATTTTTTGGGATGAGTACGCTTTAGTAAGGTGCATGTATCCCACACCTTAAGAAACTAATCCCTTGATGTGAGGAGCCTATCCCTTTGAAGGAGGATTCTATCCCTTCAAAGGTGGAATCCTAACCTCCTCATCTACTCTATAAAAGGAGGCATTGGGTAGCCTCAAAGGGAGTTCAAGCTTTATGGGTGATTGAGTTGAAGTGCTGTTGAGATTTAGTATTCTTTCTGCTGAGCTTTTGAGAGGAAAGATCACATACCTCCTTGTGCTCCTGGAGGAAGAGTGCAAGACTTATCAAAGTAGAGGAGACTCCTGCTTCGGACCCTGGGAAGGCCTTTCAAACATAAAGGCTAAGGTTGTAAGGTTCTTCTGTATATTTTAATATTAATACAATCAAGTTTTGTTTTTCTCAATAAATTGTCGTTCGATTGTTTAGTTCAATAAGCTATCGTTTGATCATTTATTTCATAGATTCCTTGATCACTATGATAGGTATGTTTTATGATTATTTGTTATACAGGTGCTATTTAATATTTGCTTGTTTGTGATTGCAGGTCGACGAAAGACAACACTTTCTTGCGACGAAAGAATTCCTGTTGCGAGGGAAGGATTATTGTTATGATGAAAGAAATCTTGTTGCGATGGAAGAACTCTTGTTGTGACAGAAGGATTATTGACGCGATGGAAGCTTTACAACCACAAATAAGCATTTGGATCTAAGGTAGGATCAACACCTTCATAGCATTTATTTGTAAAACTAATATATTTAGAGAAAGACAAACTTAGTTGTTCATTTGTTGCTAGATTGTCTTCTGACACTAGGGAGATCGATCTTGTTCGCAAGATCGATTTATCCGGCCAACAAATTGGCGACTCCACTGGGGAAAGAACTTGTTGTTTTTGGTTCTTTTTTATTTTTATTTGAGGAAAAGTTTTTCCTGGTTTTTGATTAATGGATATCTACCTGGGTAGCTTAGGTTTTCTCTATTTTTGAAAATTTTTAAATCTTTTACGTTTTTCTTGAAATTTTTTGGGGACCACACTTTTTTCTTTTACACAGTATGGAAGTTTTGCATTTTACTTAAGTAAACAGTGCGGGACCACACCTGTTACTTCTGGGGCCTATGGACCTTGTTAAATTTTTTGCAAAAATTTAGATTTCTTCTTCCAATTTAGTTTAGATTTGATTTAGGATTCTTAGCATCTACCCAGAACTGTATTTTTCTGTCAAAAAAGCCTTGTTTATGAGTTTCTTTCAGCAAATTTTTAATCTCATCAATCTCCATTAAGTTAATTGGGTGTTTTGAGTCTCTTTTTTGAGAAATTCTTAATTTGTTTTCCTTTGGTCATCACTTGGAGGTTTGTCTCAGTCTTTTCACAATTTTTCATGTTTTTGCTTTTGTTTTTGCAAAAAATTATGTATGAGTGTTAATCGCCTTTGAGTGTCTTTTGATCTTTGGAACTCTCACCCGATTTTCTTGACTTGCACTTGATTGGTTCTTAGATTACATTAGAATCATCTTGTGTTTGAGAATTCTCTTGCATATATCAAATTTGCATAATTAGAATTCTCATTTTCAAAATATGAATAAAAAATGTGCATAGATTACATTTGCATACTTTTCAAGTGAATTGTGCGTAGATTACAACTATATAGTTTACATTCTGAAAAATCAATCGTAGATTTAGATCAGTTTTCTTTGATTTTAATTTAGATGTTTTTATGCTTGTTTTAAAAACACAATAATATAATAAAAAAAATTGGGATTGATTTGCATTAGTTTTTCTTGATGAAATTACTGCATTAGAGAATTTGTTATATTTTATCTTAGTGATAAATTTTTTGCATTGCTGGAAGTGCATGGAAACTCTTTCCTTACTTTAGTTAGGATTCATTGAATTGAAAAGATTACATTATCATATTCGATTGCATTCAGTTTTGGGTCGGGTCATAACACCATTGGTTTCATATCCATTTACCCTTTTGAGTAATAACAGCCTAAATAACACAACACTTAATTAAAATTCATCTAGTAATTTTTACATTTTTAGGGCTCTTTCCACCAATCTAGCTTAGGATTAGTTCTTTGGAATAGGTTGTAGTTAATTTTCCAAAGAAACTAAAACAAACAAGTAGATAAATCTTGTGGTAGGAAATAAATGAAATTGTAATTAGTACAATCTGGGAAGCTTCTCTTAAAGAAGTCAATCACGATATCATGTCCGAACCTTTGAGACAATAAATTCTATTTCATTGGGAAAGATAGAAGATTTTGCGTGCATTACAAATGGTAAACCTCGGATTAACCATTGTCGAGGAGCCTGGGGTCACTTTTCGGTAAACCTCGGATTAACCATGTCGAGGAGCCTTCAAGGGGATTGAGCTTTGTTACTCTGCCCTTGCACGTGGAATCAGATCGTAGACTGTTCCCCCAGTTGTATTTGTTACTATTGGTAACCTTAGTGTCCATAAGCTTAAGATTATTTCCTAAGGTGACAGTGAAGGAAAGATCTCACTATACCTAGAGCAGACGTCGACTAGACTCACTTGGACTCTCTCGGGGGTTCTCTTCACTCGAGATGGTTTTGTGAAGAAACTTGTGCCAGTCTGTTTCATTAAGTAGGTTGTCGGGGTAACTGTTCCAACCGCCCTTTCTGTATTAAATTTCTACTAAGTTGGATTTCATCACCAAATAGTGTTTTTAGTATGGGAAGTTACTGTTTGTGTGTGGTTTGACTCGTAGATTTGATAGCGCGTGTTAATGTTTTTGTTTTTACTTTTAGAGACCATAGGTGTGAATTGTGAATTTTAATTGTTAGGTGTGAATTTTGAATTGCTAATTTTAGTTTTAAATTGTTAATAAAATTCACTGAAGTTGAATATAATGGCAAATGTTCCGGAATTTACCAAATAAAGGAACCCCTCTTAATGAGAATCCTAGTACTTTTCCTTGGTTTGGAAATGTTGGTCCTCCTTATATGGCTACATTGTCCTTACCTGGATTTACAATAGGTTTACCGATATGGTTATTTTCAACTTCGTTGGCCCTAAATACTCTAATTGTTCCCCCTCAACCAGATGCTTCACCTCAACAGAGTTCACCATATCAACATCACCAACCTTCTGTTGACCCTTTACCTTCTTCACCTAATATTTCTTCCTCCATTTCTTCGTCTTCGCTTGGTAAAAGCCTTGACACTAGTAACCAGGTGACTAAGAAGAAGAAGAAAGGGAAGAAGAAGAAGAAGAAGAAGCAAGATAAGAAATAATTCAACCAACCAACCATGGCTGTAACTGTTAGTTGTGTTGAGGAAGCCTCCAACATGCATCGTAAACCCAAATACCCTTGCAGGCTTTAAAAGGGTGACCACTTCCTCATCAATTGTCTCGATATTCCAAAGGTCTTGGAAGTATGGTCAGAAAAATCTCATCAAATTTCCATTGATCCATCAACCAGTGATAGTCAGGTTCCTGGGAAAAAGGGTAAAGTTAGGTTTCCTTGTAATTTATGCAAAGGAAGTCATCAAACTCACATTTTCCTTCACATGGATGAAGCTTCAAAATTGTTGGAAAAACTTACTTTTCCACAGCAATAATTTCCAACTAGTTACCATAAAATTTCTCTGAAACTACCATCAATTGACAGAGTGATTGATCTAATTTCAATGTACAGTCGATCCCACTCTTTCATTGGAGAGTGAAACTCATATCACTTAGGTTTATGATTCATTAGTTGATCAAGTGGTCGATTCAATTTCACATTCAGTCAATCCTATTCTCCCTGTAGAGAGTGAACTTCATACTGCTCAGGTTCTTCTTGTTACATCAGATTCTTCTATGCTAGGGGGCATTTCACCTATTTCTACAGAACCCCCTCCAAGTACTGAGGTCTTTTGCTTTGATTGGAATAGACTGATAGAACCTCGTCTTCCTTCCTCCATCCATTTCCAAATCATTGTGAAGTTTGGTGGTAGGGACATACACCGCACACAGGTAGATTAAGGTGCTTCTGTTAGTATATTATCCTCGAATTCTTGGAAAGCTTTGGGTTCCCCTCAGCTCGTGCCTATTACGCAGAATCTGAAAGCTTTTAACATAACCATTAGTGAAACTTTAGGTATCCTTCCAAATTTTTCTATTACTTTGGAAGGTAAAACTATCTGTATTGATCTTATGGTAGTTCGAGGTCCCTTGGATTTTAATTTACTCCTTGGGCGAGACTATGTCTATGCAATAAAAGTTGTCATATCGACACTCTTTCGCGTGATGTCTTTCCCTCACAATGGTAATATTGTGAATATAGACCAGCTTTCATTCCCTAGTCTTGATTCGACTACAAATAATCTGACATCCCTGAATGTTCCTCATACGAAAGTGGTATCTACCCCGCCACGAGTTAATTATGTGGCAAATGGTCCCATGTTTTCAATTACCGATGTCAGTGAGCCTCTCACTGTTTGCTTGTCTTCCTTTGAGTTAGATTCAGTAATTGACATCGAAAACTCTATGGGATTATTTTAACGCGATGTTCTTATCCCTTTTGAGTCCCTTGACATGTGTTCCTTCTAGAGAACTATTCTTCCTTCTGATGAAAACCTCTTGGAAGCCATGATCAAGGTGTGTCCATTGACATGTGTTTCTTCTAGTTATAAGCCATGATCAAGGTATGAGGATAGTTCCTTTTACGGTGTCAACCTCGTTAAAAAATGAATCAATTGGTCCGAGGATAGTTCCTTTTACTGTGTCAACCTCATTAAAAAATGAATCAGTGAGTCCGAGGATAGTTCCTTTTACTGTGTCGACCTCATTAAAAAATGAATCAGTGAGTCTGAGGAGAGTTCCTTTTACTGTGTCAACCTTGTTAAAAAATGAATTAGTGAGTGTGAGGATAGTTTCTTTTACTGTGTTAACCTCATTAAAAAATGAATCAGTTAGTCGAGAGCATAGTTCCTTTTCTTGTTTCAAGCTCGTTAAAAAATGAAACAAGCTTCCATGAGGACAGTTCTTTTCCTGTGTCAACCTCATTAAAAAATGAATCAGTAGGTAGATTGTAGAGAGTCGATTGATAGATTAGAAGTAAGTAGTTTCTGAGGATGGTTCCTATTACTGAGTCAACCTCATAAAAAATGAATCAAGTATGAGGAAAGTTCCTTTTATTGTGTCCACCTCGTTAAAAAATGAAACACATTGCCATGAGCATAGTTCTTTTCCTATGTCAAGCTCATTAAAAAATGAAACAAATTCTCCCCTAACTTAATCGAGTCTTTGAATAGATATTGTAAATTTTAAGTCATATATTTAGGTTAGTTATTTCAGTTTTTTGCATAATTTTCTTACAGTTTTAGGTTGGGTCTTTCATATGATCTCGTAAATGAACCTTCATTCCATCCAGCTATTAATTACCATCAGTATACTTATTTGAATGAAATGAAGCTGGGGGGCATGCGCTCTAGCAGTTATGCTTAGGGGGCATCAAGCACAATTTTCTCTCTGTTTCAAGCTTGTGTAAAAATGAAACCACTCTGAAGCATAGTTTTTTTCTGTTTCAAGCTTTTGTGAAAATGAAACCTATCTTGAGTTGATTTCGGTTATTATTTTCAAGACTTGTTAAACTCATGAAAATCCCAAGATTATTTTGCTATCTTTCATTCTCGTAAAACAGATGAAAATGTCGAGTTCTTTTCGTCTTTTCCTTCTTGTAAATTAAATTCAAATTCGGCCATATGAGTACATTTTTATCACTTTTTCGAACTCGTTAAAATTTACAGAAAAAGCGAAACTACAGAATATACTTTTATCACTTTTTCGGACTCCTAAAAATTACGAAAAAGCGAAACCTTGGAGTCCTCTTTTAAGCCCTTTTCAGACTCTCTAAACATGAAAATATTGCCGAGCACTTGATTATTTGAACTTGTTAAAGTAAATGAATGATCATCCTTTCAGTATAATTTTATCCCTTTTATGGACTGAAATGGACTATTTACGAAAAAGGTATACGTTGACTAATTATGGTCAATAGAGTTCTCTCCCACATTATTTTATCCTTTTTTTGGCTCGAGAGACTAAATTTATGAAAAAGTACACCCACGGAGTTTTCTTAAGTTTTTCTTCTCACTCCCTAAAATTGAAAAACACTGAGATTCTCCTATATTGGACTCGTTAAAATTTAACAGTAAAGGACCTGTTCAATTTTAAAATAGGAACGAACCACTCCTTCTTAGGGTTTGAATGTTAAACTAAATTGGACTCGTCCAAAGGATGAGCTTATAAAAAAACATATGTTATCCTCCTCAAGCTTGTCAAAAATAAAGAGCTACTTGCCAGAAATGGTGGGGGAAAAGAGAGAAAATCGAACCTGTTTGTTACATTTTGATTATTCGAAAAACCGTTAACCACTCCTGAACACGACACTTTTTGTTCACCTGGGTTGGGAAATCCTTTACCTAATAGTTAATCAAACCATATTAAAAGTCTTCAGCTGGTTTTCGGGTATTAGCTTTGGGTCAATTGTCACCAAAGCATCTGCCGTGTCGTTATGTGTTCAAGAGGACAGTTCAAACAAAGCATTCATTTGTGAAATATCTGTCATCCATTTTGACCATCCCTAAGTCAGTCCTTGCCAATATATTTCTTCAAAACTTGATCTATGATTTCATGTTGTGGGCTTTCCTACGATGGGTTGCTTTCTATTGACAACAACTCATTATCTAGGAAGTTGATCTAGAAATCGTCAGTACCTTGAAATCTACATGCCTTAATGGCAGATTTCTCGCCTTCGACGATAGGTTGCATCATTGACCTTCGATCGAATGATTCCGTGACATGTTCAACTTTAGCTCATTCATTCACATTTCATGGATTGTACTGAGTACTTTGAGAACCATTGACATTACTGGTGGTTACTCTCACACTTGTTAACAATTTACATTATTGACTGGTAATCAAGTGGTTCCTACCATGTTCGACTTCGACACATTCATTCACATGGATGGGATCGTACTAGTTCGAGAAGCGGAAATCAAGACCCTAGATCTAGTTTCCACCATCCAGGCTGCGAGGAGTTTTATTATTATACAGTAGACTATTCATTACAAATGGTTGTGCCCATGTTGTGTCTACACTATTGATGTAATATTAAAATCATTTCTGTATCAGAACAAGTTTAGTTAGTTTTTGATCTGAGTATGGGAATGCCTACCTCAGTGATGATATGATTACATATATATATTTTTCATTGAATTTTTTTACAGGTTCCTACTGGGGTGTCCACAGGATGATCCTTGAAATGACAAAGTACTTCACTCTTCAAATATGACAGACTTCATCTTCATCTATTTCAGACTTCGCACTTTAGGGGGAAATATGTTACACTAAAAACTGTCACCTTGAGATTCTGCTAACTGTATGAGCTCATTAACACTCATACATACCTCCTCTGCAAGTCTTAGAACCTTACTCCTCATGTCAAGCCCTGAAACAAGAAGAAAAACCCTAAAAACCTCTGAAAGAATGGGTACTTAGGTAACATGAAGTCTGCCTACGTTCCTAGCTTGGGTAAGCAAGTAATACACTACTTACCTATGTTTTAGAATGCAGTTTTCCTTTTCAATGCCTGCGTACCCTCCTCAGAGTCAAAAAAGTGAGAAATTAAAGTCAAAAAACTGATTTGAGGTCAATTCTAGAAGGTTCTAGATGAGAATTTTTGGGGATGAGTACGCTTTAGTAAGGTGCATGTTTCCCACACCTTAAGGAAATAATCCCTTGATGTGAGGAGCCTATCCATTTGAAGGAGGATTCTATCCCTTCAAAGGTGGAATCCTAACCTCCTCATCTACTTTATAAAAGGAGGCACTAGGTAGCCTCAAATGGAGTTCAAGCTTTATGGGTGATTGCGTTGAAGTGCTGTTGAGATTTAGTATTCTTTCTGCTAATATTTTGAGAGGAAAGATCACATACCTCCTTGTGCTCCTGAAGGAAGAGTGCAAGACTTATCAAAGTAGAGGAGACTCCTACTTCAGACCCTGGGAAGGCCTTTCAAACATGAAGGCTAAGGTTGTAAGGTTCTTCTATATATTTTAAGATTAATACAATCAGGTTTTGTTTTTCTCAATAAATTGTCGTTCGATTGTTTAGTTCAATAAGCTGTCGTTTCATCATTTATTTCATAGATTCCTTGATCACTATGATAGGTATGTTTATGAATATTTTTTATACAGGTGCTATTTAATATTTTCTTATTTGTGATTGTAGGTCGACGAAATACAACACTTTCTTGCGACGAAAGAATTCTTGTTGCGACGGAAGGATTATTGTTGTGACGAAAGAATTCTTATTGTGACGGAAGAAATCTTGTTGCGATGGTATGATTATTGATGCGACGGAAGCTTTACAACCACAAATAAGCATTTGGATCTAAGGTAGGATCGACACCTTCATAGCATTTATTTGTAAAACGAATATATTTAGAGAAAGACAAACTTAGTTGTTCATTTGTTGCTAGATTGCCTTCTGACACTAGGAAGATCGATCTTGTCTGCAAGATCGATTTATCTGGCCAACACTCTATGGCCTTGTCTTTTCCTTTTCTTTGTTTGATTGTTTCTTCTTTATCCTTACTTTGTCTTTTAGAAGAATCTGTCTCAGGTTTCCTTTAAGACTTACCTTTAAATTTGTATGTCTTCTTATCCTTGATAGCCTCTATCTCACTAGGTGATATAACAATAACTTCCTTTGCCATTTCTCCTTTACTTTTATCTTCCCTCTCTTTACTATCACCAATATTAAAAGTATCTGATATTTGTGACCTAGTAGGAGGTTTTCGAGGTTTGAAAATAAAGGCTGAATCATGTGAAGAGAAGTCTAATTTCTTAACTATGAGTTCCTTAACTTGACTTTAGCTCTTATAATTTATGTTGCTTTTACCACAAAGGATTCTGTAATGTTAATGGCCTGTAAAATATCTTCAAGTTTTCCTTTCCCTTTAACATTTTCTTCAACATTTCTTTTAGATCTCTTAGCTTCAAAATTAGTCTTGTAGTCTGTAACATGTTTGATAGTCCTCTTTCTAGTTCTAATTGCTAGAGGTAATGATATATCTTGGACTAAATTAGTTTTCTCCACCAAGTCTTTATCTGAATCCTTTAAATCTTCATGTTGAGTTTCTTCAAATTCTGTAGTAGTATTGACATCCACTTCTTTCTTGAAAGAAGAACTTTTAAGCTTGGAATCTTTCCTTGGAGATAACACATTAAGTTCATATCCATTCATGAACAGGAATGATGCCCAATCTCTGTTTAGTTTGTTTAATTCCTCCAAAACTAGCAATTTCATCAACCCATGGTGGAAAATCGAAGTTTCATACCTTTCAGGCTTTCCTTGTACCTTATTTTCCATTTTCCCGAGACTTCTAAAGAGATAGAATGGGATATCTATCAATTTATTCCCTGTGAAATGAATCAATAATTTGAAATGATACATGTAAATTGTCTGAAAATGACCTTGACATGTAAAATATTTTTGTATGACCGTTAGAAATTTGGAAAATTCATCTTTAAGACATCTTCTAGGAATTCCTTCAGTCATTTTGATCCCTGCATGCTACAGTTTTAGATAATCATCACAAATTTTCAAGTCAAATTTGGTAGCTTTAAACCATTCCTCTCCAGTTCTCGTGATCCCTATTGCTTTAGAGATGCTATCAAGTGAAATTGGGATATGAAGACAGCCTACCTTCCTAAATGTTCCCCTGAAATTTGCTACGAAGTCTCGTGATACATGTTGATGATGCCCTTGAAGTTTCTGAACGAATTCAATACACCCTGCCTTTGTAAATAACCCTGTGAAATGTTCATCTCCTAAAACCAAGTCTGGAGTTGTAGGTTCATAGCGGAATGGAAAACCTCCTTTATAAACTTTCTTGGGTGTAGCTGTAGCCATTTCCTGTATGATGCAGCGGTGGCTTTCCTTACAACTTTACACCTATTTGAGAGAAAATGCTTGACGAATGAGAGCAGTTAAGATGGAGAGAGACTGATATAACAACAAGGGTTTTTACTGGGGAGCTTCTTGACAGAGAGCTGCTTTGATAGAAAATGACGAGTGTGGAAAGTCAAACTTTATTCAGCTCAATCAATGTGAAATTTCCAATGTAGCCAATCATCTGTGTTATCTGATATTTGAGTTTTTTGACTGAATCAAACTTCAAAGCAACTATGAAATTGTGATGACCATTGCCACTAAAATTTTAATTGATCTTTATGGTAAAAATAAAACTGAAACACTATAAAGTAAAACTCAGGAGAGTAAAACTCTTCCATGTATCTAGCTATAGGGTCCCAGAATACATAATCATCTTGATGATCCTCACAACATCATGTGACTTCTAACAACTAATATTTAGCCACACAATATCTATTTGATAATTTATCCAACTGCCATTCTAAATTATTCCCACAGCCAGTGTAGTTTTCCTCATTATTATGATCATTATTTGAAGTAGGCTATTGCAAGTTATGACATAAGTAATCAAACTTTTCATGTAACTAAGGTGTGTAGAAAGAAATTTCCAATATTTCCTCTTGTTGTTTGAAATGATTCTCATACTCATGATGATCAAAGGATTGACAAACCTGCTGCAAATTTTCTTCAAACTCAGAGAATGTGTCATACTTTTCATAAGTAAACTCCTGTTGGATTTCATTTTCATCTAAGGGAGATATTATCCTTTCTTCTTGTTGATGAAAGGTATTGTCATGAATGGTTTCTAAAATTTCCTCACCCATAAACTCATCATCTTCATAACAATTATCCAAATATTCAATAAAACTCTCAGAGTGTTTACAAAAGTCTTTGACCATCAACAAAGAGGGATGACACTCTTTATACATATCATAGAATTCATCATGAAAACTAGCAAGAGAATATAATGAAACATTTGCTAAACCTTTATACAAAGACCATGCTTTTTCCTCTAGCGTGGTCATAAACATCTTCATAAGACAGTCTTTAGGGATATGAACCTTAAGACAATGTACATGATGATGAAAACTAACCAAATTAAGAGCAGCGTTGTCTTTCTTTTCATATTTCAATATTGGAAGATCATCTAACCAATCAACCTTTGGAATAGGATTTGGAAAACTAGGGTTATGATACCAATTCATAGGAGCATACCTGTCATTTTTTCTTGCAATGGAACTCACCTTGAATCTTCATATAGCAACTAATCTTCTAGTAGTGGTGTCATCTTCCAATTTTATTATCTGATGTGTGGAGTCGCCAAGGTAGTTCTGCAGGCTCGAACAATTTCTGAGCTCCTGCTACCTTCAAGAGTTTAGCTTCATAATTTTTGGGAGATGTATATCTTTAGACTCCTGGAAAACATACCAAAATGTAATCACCAAAATAGGACCCTGATAGGCTGCTCATTAGACCACTTCACTGTAATTATTTCAAACCAATATTTTAGCTGAGGCATAGCCACCTCAGCCTGAGAGGGCTCTCTGAAGGTTTAATGATTTTGTATGAAGATGGAGGGCTAACTCTATGATTTGTGGTTCCGTATGTTTGCAGGTTTAAAGACGAAGACAAAATACCATTGGGCTATAGATTTAGTGATAGATATAAGATAAAAAATAGCTCTTCTTATAAAATTGAGGCTGGTATATACTTCAATGAAAGGATGACATATTCAGGAAAGTCTCAATATCTTCAGGTTCAAAGGAAATCAGAGCATGTGTGCATGAATTCTGAGTCATTATACATCAAGGTACTGAAACGAGAGTATTTAACAGATATTTATCCAAGCTTAACACTTAAAGGAATTTAGAGCATGAATGACAATGAATTCTGAGTAATAAGCATCAAACATTGAATAAAACCATCCACAGATAGGACCTAAGAACTCAATTCACCATAAATTAACACTTAAAGGAAGTCAGAGCATGTTCCCATGAATTCTGAGTAATAAGCATCAAAAATATGGAGGTAAAACACATGATAGAAGATAAATCTCACTGAATTACACTAAGAATCTTAGCTTCAGAAAAGTTAAACTGCTTCTGTATATATTAGCTCCTCCAAAGTGTTTAAAAAAGTAGACTATTCTGATAACATTTTCCAACCCTCGATACATTGAATTCTTCACTACTTATAGGCATTTATCCTTTACATTCAATCGGCCAAGCGGCTAGATTATTAAAATTTAAAATGACACTTAAATATAACCATAAAATGGATTCTAGAGACTAGGACTGACACCTATTTGAAATAAGACTAAGAGTCCTACTAGGACTTAAAAACTTATTTATTACATTTAAAATAAACTAATCCAAGTCTTCCTCGAAAGGAATCCAATATTTTTACCATGATAGCCATTAAAAAAACATTTATATCATGATTTTCATCATGAGGTAACTATGCCCTTCATTTAAAAGAAGTTAGTTTGATGACATGGCACATGTTGACTAGTAGCTTGCAAACTCTTTTCACTGAAAATATCCACTTGAAAAAACTGATACTCTTTGTTATCCTGATACTCTTTGACACCCTGATTATGAAAAGATTTAAACATGCCTGACCTTTCTTCCCCTTTTCATCATTTATCATGAAAATTTTCCTTACTGTCAAACTCAGTTTTGAGCTACGAAAACAACTTGTTTTCGTAGCACATACAAAAAATTGTTATGTGAAATTCTTCTGTTGTTTTTAACCGTGGGAATATGTTAAATGATAAAAAAGAATTAAACATGACCCTCAAAACTTCTGACTCCCATCAGTTTATGTCTTTCAAAAGAAAAAATAAACCTTCAGAATCTCCACCGCAAAAACTAGGCTTCAAGCCTGACACTTGCTGCGAAATTTCCTAACACTTGCGAAATTTGAAAAAAATTGTATCTGAGCTTCAAAAAAGTATATAAACATGCCTGAATGTCATTAATTGATAATATAAGAAAAAAATATGATGATCTAATTGTTACCTTATTATCTATCAGTGGTTTCAAACAGTTTTGTTCTTGATTCCTCTTTCCAAGTCTCCTTTCTTTGATTATGTTTTCATCAATTCCATTTCTTATTTTAATTCTTTTGCTTGTCTCTACATGTTACTCTTCTCTTCTTGTAAACATAAATTCCTCTTCCTTGTGTGTGACACTATGATGCGTAAAGGCTGTGTCCTTTTCAATAGATTCTTGGCTTTTTCAATGGAAGTCTCAAAATGAATAACCTATTCAGTTATGTTCTTTTGTACCTCATCTATCATTTCTCTATATTTCTTATATCCTTCCAGCTATTTCATTGTCTCAGCCAATTCATCTTTGAAAGCTTTCAATTGTTCTTCTAAAATCTCCTCTTCAGTCTTCTCTATGGCCTTGTCTTTTCCTTTTCATTGTTTGATTGTTTCTTCTTTATCCTTACTCTGTCTTTTAGAAGAATTTGTCTCAAGTTTCCTTTGAGACTTACCTTTAAATTTGTATGTCTTCTTATCCTTGATAGTCTCTGTCTCACTAGGTGATATAACAATAACTTCCTTTGCCATTTCTCCTTTACTTTTATCTTCCCTCTTTTTACTATCACCAATAGTAAAAGTATCTGACATTTGTGACCTAGTAAGAGGTTTTCGAGGTTTGAAAATAAAGGTTGAATCATCTGAAGAGAAGTCTAATTTCTTGACTATGAGTCCCTTACCTTTGACTTCAGCTCTTCTAATTTCTGCTACTTTTACCACAGGGCTTCTGTAATGTCAATGGCCTGTAAGATATCTTCAAGTTTTCCTTTCCCTTTAACATTTTCTTTAGCATTTATTTTAGATCTCTTAGCTTCAGAAATAGTCTTGTTGTCTATAACATGTTTGATAGTCCTCTTTCTAGTTCTAGTTGCTGGAGGTAATGATATATCTTGGACTAAATCAATTTTCTCCACCAAGACTTTATTTGAATCCTTTAAGTCTTCATGTTGAGTTCCTTCAAATTCTGCAATAGTATTGACATCCACTTCTTTCTTGGAAGAATAATTTTTAAGCTCGGAAGCTTTCCTTTTTGATAAGACATCAATTTCATATCCATTCATGAATAGGAATGATGCCCAATCTCTGTTTATTTTGTTTAATTCCTCCAAAACTAGCAATTTCATAAACCCATGGTGGA
The DNA here is from genome assembly GCA_034641835.2 of Pinus albicaulis. Classification (NCBI taxonomy): domain Eukaryota; kingdom Viridiplantae; phylum Streptophyta; class Pinopsida; order Pinales; family Pinaceae; genus Pinus; species Pinus albicaulis. The sequence goes on from CM076576.1 coordinate 370,798,106, forward strand.
AAATGGAAGTTTCATACCTTTCAGGCTTTCCTTGTACCTTGTCTCCCATTTTCTCGAGACTTCTAAAGAGATAGAATTGGATATCTATCAATTTATTCCCTATGAATGAATCAATAATTTGAAATGATACATGTAAATTATCTGAAAACGACCTTCACATGTAAAATATTTTTGTATGACCATTAGCAATTTGGAAAATTCATCTTTAAGATAGCTTCTAGGAATTCCTCCAGTCATTTTGATCCCTGCATACTTCGGTTTTAAATAATCATCACAATTTTCAAGTCAATTTTGGTAGCTTTAAACCATTCCTATCCGGTTCTCGGGATCCCTGTTTCTTTAGAGATGCTATCAGGTGAAATTACGATATGAAGAAAACCTACCTTCATAAATGTGCCCCTGAAATTTGCTACGAAGTCTCGTGATACCTCTTGATGATGCCCTTGTAGTTTCTGAAAGAATTCAATACACCCTGCCTTTGTAATAACTCGGTGAAATGTTCATCTCCTAAAACCAAGTCTGGAGTTGTAGGTTCATAGAGGAATGGAAAACCTCCTTTATAAACTTTCTTGGGTGTAGCTATAGCCATTTCTTGTATGATTCAGCAGTGGCTTTCCTTAAAAATTTACACATATTTGAGAGAAAACGCTTGATGACAAAGAGCAGTTAAGATGGAGAGACCCCATATAACAACAATGGTTTTTACTAGGGAGCTTCTTGAGAGAGAGATTCTTTGGTAGAAAATAATGAGTGCAGAAAAACAAAACGAAAGTATGAGAGATAAATTAAAAAGTGGAATGAGAGAATGTAAGACAAAAGATGACTGATATGAGAAAGTGTATAGCTTTTAAATGATGGCTTAAGTCTGGCAGCATGTCCTTGAAATTCTCAAACACTTAACCTTTCATCATTACTCTTTAAACCGTTAAATACTGGGAAATATTTCATAGCACTTTTCATTTGACAAGTGTCATTTTTGCTACGGAACTACTAGGTGTTTCTGTAGCATATTCTGTTAATTTCGTGCTATATTTGCTACAGATTCAGACAGTTTGGTGAAAAATGGAAAGCTTTCAGAGTTATGATCATTTCAAAGTATCTACTCAAAACACACTCCTCTGATGTGACTTGGAATGATTTCTAAGACCTTATGAAAAGTTTTCTAAAATTAAATACACCATAAAATATATCATTTTATGATATCTTGCAACCTAAGCAATTTGAAGGAGTATTATGACTGATTTTCAAGAATGATATTTTAAAATTTGAGGAGTGATAACACCTTTCTATAAATTTCAAAGCTAGAGGAGCAAACAGTGACACGTGGCAAGTCGTACAAGTTTGCTCTACTCAAGTACTCCATAATTAGGTCATTGTGGGAGATTGGACATAAATTTTCCTTGAAGAATCGAAATCAAGTCAGACCTGTGGCATTTGAAGGAAGTTTCAGAGGACTACTACTACATGTTACAATCTTTGGGGACAGTGGCTTTTAATTTTCAAGAAATGTTCCTAAATTTTTTTTTCAGAAGGAAGGAAAATTGAATTACAGCATATCGTAAGGAAGCTAGGAAATATAATAATCTATAATGTCATGAAAAATCTTCTGAATAAATAACAACGAGGTGTAATTGCACAATTGTGCACACTAGAAGTTCCAACATCAAAATCATCTATTTCTCCAGATCTCCAAAAAGTATTGGACAATCATTCCAAGGTGTTTGAAACTCTCGAAGGACTCCCACCTATTTGTGACCATGATCATACTATTCATTTGATTCCATGAAGTGTTCCTCCAAACCTTAGGCCTTATCGAGATCCTTATGTCCAAAAGAGTGAAATTGAACGTATGATTGCAAAAATGTTAGAGGCTGGTATAATTCAACCTAGTCAATGTTCTTTATCTGATTTAGTAGTATTGGTTCATAAGAAGGATGGATCATGGTGCATGTTTCCATATTATAGGGAGCTCAATAAGCTCACTATTAAAGATAAATTTCCCATTCCTGTGATTGATGAATTATTGGATGAATTACATGGAGCAATTTATTTTACTAATTTTGATCTTCGTTCAGGATATCATCAAATTAGAATGAAGAATGAAGATATTCCAAAAACAGTATTTCGAACTCATGATGGTCATTATGAATTTTTGGTCATGAATTTTGGCCTTACCATGCACCTTCTACATTTCAAGGGTCGATGAATTCCATTTTCAAGCCCTTCCTTAGAAAAATTTTTCTAGTATTTTTTGATGACATACTAATCTATAGCAGGCCTTAGAAGGATCATGTTCAACATGTTGACAGGGTGCTCAAACTATTGGAGGAGAAACAATTGTATGAAAAAACATCCAATTTTTTCTTCGAAGTACAAGAGGTGGAATATCTGGGTCATATTGTATCTCACGAGGGTGTTAAGATAGACCCTAACAAAATTAAATTCATTAAAGAATGGAAAGTCCCCACAACCATAAAGTAGTTGCGAGGATTTCTCGGGTTAACAAGGTACTACTACAAGTTTGTAAAGAATTATGGGAGAATAGTAGCACCTATAACAACATTATTGTAGAAAGATGCATTTTCATAGACTCGTGAAGCAACTAAGGCCTTTGAACATATTAAACAGGCAACGTTCCTAGCACGAGTCTTAGCTATGCCAGACTTCACAAAAACCTTTATTGTGGAATGCGATGCCTGAAGAAATGGAATTGGTGCTATTTTAATGCGAGAAGGAAGAACCATTTATTTTGAAAGTCATCCAATCAAAGGAAAATATTTACGGAAAGCTATTTATGAAAAGGAAATGTTGGCAATACTACATGTACTAAAGAAATGGCGAATTTACCTAATGGGAAGAAATTTCAAGGTAAAAACTGATCATGATAGTCTGAAACACTTTTTGGAACAAAGAATATCTTCAGAAGACTAGCAAAAATGGGTCACAAACATGTTGGGTTATGACTTTGAAATCATCTACAAAAAAATGGACGCTAAATGTTGTTGCAGATGCACTGTCAAGAAAGGTTGAAGAGGTGGAAGCATTGCTTTGTTCCATTTCTATTATCCAACCAGATTGGATAACTGAAACAAGGGATGAATGGAAGAAGGAAGAAGAAGTGTGGACACTCATTCAAAATTTGCGAAAAGATCATAGTACATCTGATACATTTAGTTTGAAAAATGATTCCTTATGGTACAAATATTGCTTATATATTTGCAATAATTCCCAATTAAAACAAAAGATTCTTTTGGAGTTGCACACCTCTCCTTTAGGATGACACTCAGGATTTTTTAAAACTTACCACTGGGTGAAGAAAGATTATTTTTGGGATGGCCTTAAATATTATATTCAAATGTTTGTGGCAGAATGTTTGGTTTTCCAACAAAATAAAGTTGATACAATGAAGACCCCGGGTCTTCAACAACCTTTATCCATTCCAAGCCAACGTTGGGAGGAGATTTCAATAGATTTAATCACAGGTTTACCTAAGTCCAAAGGAAAGAGTGTCATCATGGTGATAGTTGATAGAATTACCAAATATGCACACTTTTGTGCATTATCTCATCCATTTAAAGCAGGTACAGTTGCTACTGCATTTATGGAAACAATTCAGAAATATTATTGTAAATGACAGAGATCTCATTTTTACTGGAAACTTTTGGACGGAATTATTTTCTTGTTTGGGTAGCCAAATAGCTCATAGCTCATCTTATCATCCTCAATTTGATGGTAAAACTAAAATAGTGAATAAATGTTTGGAAGGATAACTTCCTTGTTTTGTATCAGATAAGAAAACATAATGGGTCAAGTGGTTACCTCTTGCTAAATGGTGGTATAACACTTCCTTCCATAATGCGGAAAAAATGAATCCATATATGGCACCTTATGGATATCATACACCATCCATCACATCTTCTTTAAGAGAAAATTCTAAGGTTCAAGCAGTGGAATATCACATCAAGAATCAACAAGAAGTTCTCCAACTCTTAAAGGATAACCTAAATTTGGCACAAAATCGAATGAAACAATATGCAGATCAACATCACATCGAGAGAATTTTCGATGTAGGAGACTGGGTTTTTTTATGGCTACAACCATGCAAACAAATGTCCGTCAAGCAAGCTAAGAAGGATAATAAATTATCGCCAAAGTACTATGGTCAGTACAAGGTGTTGCAAAAGAGTGGTACCATGGCATACAAATTGGAGCTTCCTACTTCTTCGCGAGTGCATCCAGTTTTCCATGTTTCATGACTAAAGAAGGTTATAAGAGACAAACTTCTAGGTTAAACAATATTGCCAGAACTTGATGAGGAAGGAAAAATCATATTGGAGCATGAAGCAGTCACGGAAAGAAGAACTCAATAGCTACGAAATTGATCAATTTTGGAGTGTCTCATCAAATGGAAGAACATACCCACTAAATATTCTACATGGGAGGATTATAATTTTATACAGAAGCATTCGGAGCTACTCAAGCATTGAGGACAACACTTTTTTGAAGGAGAGGGGCATGATAGGTCCCTGTATTACTAGTATAGTCCCTTTTTGTTATTAGTGTAAACCCCTTATTGTTATTGTTGTACCCCTCTAACCCCAATACTGTTATTACTATGCCCCTACATTATTATTGTTAGGTCGGCTAGGATTATATTATGGCCCCATGGACTCCTATTTATAGAAGGAGGTTTTGGTCATTTGTATCATCAAATAAATTTTCATTTATGTAATGTATTGGATTTTTCCCCCTTGAAGTGGCTATTTCTAAGGCGTTGATCTCTATTTTCTTCTATTTTTGGAGCTAGTTTCATAACAATCTGACCTGATTTGGATTCCTCAAGGAAAAATTATTCTGAATCTCCCACAAAGACCCAATTATGGACTCATTCAGTAGAGTGAACTTGTATTGAAAGCCATGTGTTATTGTTTCCTCGTTCGACTCTGAAATCGATACACAAAAGACCACAATCTGTGTACTTTTGGCCACCTTTTACAAAATTCTAATATACTGTTGAGAGAGAGACTTATGACTATTTTCCCAAGGTCACCTCTTTGAGATGAAATTTAGTACCATCAAAAAACCCTGACTTCCATAGATCATATCTCTGAAAATGTGGCGAGCCAAGATCTGAAATTTTTACACAAGATGTTTCTTAAGATTTCTTCGCAAATGGTTTCTTTATTTAGCATCTGAAAATTCGTAGAAAAAATGTTATAGCACAAATTCCATGATGACATGTTTGAAGCAGTGAAACCCTAGAATCCAAACCTCTGATACAAATGTTATGAAACCAACTCACAAAATAGAATAAAAGAGAGATCAACGACTTAAAATTGAGCCACATCATTCGGGAAACCTCCTTTACATTACATAAATGAACAAATCTTGGATGAAACAAATGAAAAAAGCCTCATTTCTATATATAGGAGTCCATGGGGTCACAATATAATCGTAGCCAACCTAATAATAATAATATAAGGGCACAACAATAACAATATAGTGGGCTATTATGGCGCACAATAATAATGACAATATGACGACTACATGGGTACAACAATAACAATAAGAGGGCTACACTAACAACAATGAGGGACTACACTAGTAATATAGGGCCCTAACATATTATGGTCCCAACATTACTATGGACACCGATCCCATAATCTATAATAGATAGCTTTCCAACAATGCAAGAATTACCTCAACCATAGCTTGTATAAAAAAATTATGCCTCTGAGAAATTGTCCTATCAAATTTGACTACCATAATTTGATATGATGCCATGTTACTCCCCATTACTCATCGAAATATAAGCTAGCCACATGGATACTATGAAGACGAATCTAGAAGGGTTGTGCAGTAACTCATATTAAGGGTTGAATCGGTCAAGTTTAACCCCAAGTTGGCTATGATATTATGTTATAATTGGGCCACTAGGAGGAAAAATTGTTCCATCCTATTTGAGTTCATTTTGTTCTATGGATAAGAAAAGTACCTTAGAGTGGATAGAGAGAGAGAGAAAATAGAGTGCTTTTGCATTGTAGAAACCCATGGGCCATGAGTCTCACTTAATTGTAATTACATTCATTTCCATTTAGATAAAAAAAAGAGTAGTACAACCAAACTTTCCAAGAAGTTTTTCTCCCCAAAGAGTTTCCCATATCATTTGTTTCTATAGTTGTGAGTGATTGTATTTAAGTATCTTCTTTATTTTTCACATTTTATATAATCTAGTCCATGGAAGTAGTAAGTTAATAAATTCAGAAATATAAAGAAACAAAAACCTTATAATATAGATTTTAAGTAAAATCTTATTAGATCTAGTGCAATGAATTCTCTAATAAAATATCCACTGAAATTTATAAACTATTTACAATTATTAAATGCAATGATTAGTAAAGAGCTAAAGTTTTACTCTTACCAAATATCTTCAAGTTTAATTATTATTTTTGAAAAAAAAAATTAAGCAATTTTTTTTTTTTTAAACACAACATTTAACATATTTATTATCATAAATATTTTAAATATATTTTAAAATATATATTATAATATAAATTTATATTAATAGAAGAAATCATAAAATTTATATTATAAAATAAATTTATATTAATAAAAAAATCAATAATATACTAAAATTTTATATAAAATATAATTTCGTAAAAATATAATGAAAAGGGAATTGATATCAATTATGTCAAAAGACATAATCTATCATATTATTATATTTCACAGTATGAATCATAATCAACCAAACCAACACAAAATGGAATATTTTTTATTTGTATTTTAAATATAAATATTTGGTTAAGAAAAACAGTGCTCATGAGACAAATCAGTTGGAATTTAACCCTATACAGAATCATGAGGGAGCAAACTATTTGTTACAAGATACTTTTATCAAAGATAATAAAATTAGTATAAGAAAGTGTAAAAATACATTATATCTTACTTTAACCACTCAAAAGAAGTAAATAGTGGCAACCTTATCAAGACACCTAATTTATTCCATCACTTTATTTTAATGCGAATTATAATCAACTAACTTATTAAAAAATAACCAAAAAAGAAATTATCATATTTAAAATAAAATATATAATTTATTCCATCATTTTATTTTAATGTGAATCACAATCAACTAACACAAAAAGGAACAAAATAAACATTACTTGTATAAAAATCGATTTAAATATATAATTTATTCCATCATTTTATTTTAATGTGAATCACAATCAACTAACACAAAAAGGAACAAAATAAACATTACTTGTATAAAAATCGAATATATGTAGTTAGAAGAGACAATATTCATGAGACATCATTTTAATTTATTTCATCACTAGCATTATAATTAGCCAATACCATGGAAATGAAATTGCAGTTTTTCATATTTAAAATACAATATAGATAGTAACGATAGTATTGATAACTTCATATTTAAAACGAAATATATAATCTCCCATTGTTTCATTTCTAATGTGAATCATGATCCACCAACACAACAAAAGTAAAGTTTTTTTGTTAAAGTAAAATAAAATATATGACTTGAAAAATCAATATTCATAAAACAAATAAGCTTGAAAATTAACTTTATACAAAATATTGTAATTGTTAAAGGATTTTTTCATTAATATAATTAAAACATTATTAAAACCATCATAAAAAGATAGTAAAATGATGAAATTTAATAACGGCTTCCTTTTGAGATTCCAATCATACACACAAGAAAGCCTTCTCATTATCATCAATAACGATTTTCATAATGGGAGCACACTTTTCCTACGCACAACAATGACCTTTCATTATCATGTCGTGATTTTCATAATGTGTTTCAATTATGTATTGATTTTTATAAGTGGAACACCCATTTCCCCTAACAGTGATGCATATATAAAAGTGAGAGGATGCTTCATAAAAGTATGTCCACCGCACCTTCTGAGCAAATAAGAAAGTCAGCATACAAATCGATGATAAGAGGTGCGAATTGATGATTTCAAACCACAAATAATGGCATCACACTAATGGTCTGTCCGACCATTCATTTCCTTACAAAACCACACAAAAAAATATTCAATGAATAAAATCTGATCCTTGGAACTTTTTTATGTGCCATTAATGATGTAACTATATTTTATAAAACATATAAATTTAAAATCAATGTAACCATTTCATAGCGATATAGTTAAAGTATTGGATCATAAAATTTAAAAAAATTAAAAAAATATTTAAATTTTTTATTTTATATATATATATAACTTAATTGTTAAATTAATAAAATTTTTCATTATATATATATATATATATATATATATATATATATATATATATATATAAAATCTAAGATTTTTGTGATCTAATATTATAACTTGCTTTCTCTACTCTTGAACCAACTTTTTCAATTGTTTGGAATACATGTAGTTGTGGGAATGGTCTCTGTTGAAAGAGTAAACACCACCCATGCAATAGTCACCTTATCTCTCCTCAATCTAGTGGAAAAGGTGTTGGCAAGTTTGTCACAAAAACCTAGTTCCTAAACTTTTTTCAAAAGGCATAAGAAACCAACACTGTGAAATGATTTCTTAAGGAAAGGAGAAGACATGATCTCATGTGTTGAAGTGGGCTCATACCTACTGATATGAACTCCTTTGTGCGTCTTCCGCTCAGTAGTTTCAGAATCCATTGCAAACCCTAGCTCAATGGGAAGGGGAATTAGGATTTGCTATATGAAAAAATAGGGGATTTGGGCAGTTTTTAGGAATGAAGGGAGATGACAGGGTTAGATCCCTCCTAAATTCTTGGGAAAATTAAGGGGGATAGGGATAGATGTTAGGGAGTAGGGAGCGGTGAAATTTCATGGAATGAGTGAGGGGAAGGGATCCAAAAGGGGAAAACACAATCCTGGCCTAGGAAAGTGTAGTCTAGGCTAGGTTTTGTGGGGAAAAGATGAAAATGAATGATAGTGGTGAGGGAAAATGATTAGGGAGGTGTAGAACAAGTGGGGGAAGGTGAGTGAGCTTCAATATTATGGTTCTACTCAGCAACTTTTTAATGAGATTATGAAAAGAAGATAATAAAACCAAAACCCTATAAGAGAGAAATGATCCTTACAAGAAAGAAATGAAGACAAAATAGGAAATTTGAGGGCCCACTTACTTGTATCTGATACACTGGAACATGCTTGTTGATGTAGAATTCATCTGAAATAATGATTTGGCTCCCTTGAGGAAAGCATAGCAGCTCTGACAAAAGTGTAATGTAGCAAATGTGCAGCAAATGCGTAGCACAAGCGCAACGCAGAGGAGATATAGGAAATTTGGTAGCAAGAAATTTCTCTTGTGACGGTGCAAGGTCTCTTTGAAGGTGAAGAGATGTCTCTTGAAAATGAAATGAGCAAATGAAGAGTTCCTTTGTCTTTTTTAGCTTTCGAAATCGATTTCTCTTCATAGTGGTGTAGTGGCCCCACCATGTCCTTTTTACATTTTGATTTGAAACTACAAGTTTAGAGCCTTATGGAAAGTATCACACCATTATTAAAATGAGATTACGCTTTTGTAAACTTTCTTGAATATTTTTCACTATTACTACTCCTTCAATACTGAATTTGATGGTGAAATGACAGATTTTATGATTTTGACCTTAAGACGTAATGATCACCCTAGATGGAATGAGTTGAATGATGACCATGGTGATGATACTGAGATGGTGATGAAGAAATTTCAGTGGTGACTCATCAAAATTAATGATGGAAAGACAAAAAAAAGGAATCAAAGGATTAGTAACACACGTAGACACACTAGCAAGTGACCACATTTTTATTTGAAGACCTACTGAAACCATAAGAATTTGACCTAAGACCCTAGAAAAACCTTGTAAGAGCATATTTGGTCACTAGTGACTGGTAGGACTAAAACACACTAACATTGGCTACAGCCATGGATGGCATTTCCTAGGATGCGTCAAGAAAACCTTAGACCAAGTAGCCTTATCCATTGAGAATGGAGTCAAAATCAAGAGACTAAAATCAATACTGAAAGCTAACTGAAAAACTGAACTGACTTAGATTGAAAAAAAAATTACTCTAGTTACAAACCAACAGCCAATCAAAGAAACCTTATGGCCTTCACCTTGGGCTTCAATCTTGCATGATTAACGCCTTCACACTTCGACAAAAAATTAAATTGATATGTACAGTGATGATGAGAAAATTGAGAAATTTGATCAAAAGAGGTAGTGTTTGAGTAGCCTACCATTGATTGTTCCTCCTCCATAGTCTTTTCCATACATTTCCTTTAACAAGTAGGCATGCTTCCCACTTTAAGCGAAAATTTTGTACATTCCCTTCCACAAGTTCTTGAATTCGTTGTGCTTTCATTTTTCTTTATTCTGAGCATCCTAACGGAGAACTACATCTCCCATATTGAAGTAATCCACTTTTGTTTTATTTCCATACACTTTTTTTATTCTTTCTTGAAGTTTAGAAGTGCTATGAAAAACTTCCTCCCTAGTTTGTTGCAAATGAATCATTTTGGTTTATCCTCTGCTGAACATCATTCAGTTCACTATGAACTTCCTGCAAAATATTCATGAATGGAACAACAAGAGAAGTAGGAAATACTATACCAAATCCATACACTAACATAAAAGGTGACATGCCTATGGACTTATTATTACTTACTTTGTCTGCCCACAAAGCATTGATGAGCTTCTTATGCCAATTTTTCTTATTTACCTCCAGCATCTTGGTGATAATATTGACCAAAGGATTATTCAAACACTCAACCAGCCCATTTCCTTACAGTTAGTATACAGTGGAATGAACCAATTTTATATTGTAGTTCTCACAAAATTCCACCATATTTTTGGACTTAAATGCAACTGCATTATTCATGATTATCATTTGCGGACAATGAAATCTAGACATTATATTAGATTCCATGAATTGAATGATTATTAAATCAATATCTTGCCTAGTCGGGATTTCGTCAATCCACATTGTAAAGTAGTCAGTGGTCGCCAAAATCCACTTTTGTTGAGCAGAATATGAAGGATGGACATCACCTATGAAATCGAGACCCCATTGTTGAAATAGTGCCTGAACTGAAATAGGATGCAAAGGCAGCGGGATCAACTAGTCTTTATGATGGATGGAATCAAATAATTAATGCAGTTAAAGTTTTAGGAATTTATGATGAAACTCCAATAGATAATAAATAATAAATAGGACATCATACTTTATGCTCTTCATGTAACTAGATACATACTAAATCTCAATTTTATTTGAAAATCAGGAAAAGGATAATGGATTTTATGAGTATTGTCTAGGGATTTCCTCCAAAACATGACTGGGATAGCTCAAGATGATCCTGCATGAGTTATGCATACCTTAAGAATATTGTGGTGTAGAAAGGGACTATACAGGTGTCCAAATTGAAATATTTCTTTTGGTCAAATTTTCTTATTTCTAACACTATTCATTGAATGAAAATGTTTGTAACTATTATAGTGTTCTTGTAGGTGGAAGAGAGGGAACAAAAATTTTGACCTTGGTGAAGGAAGATAAGGTTTCCTACAGAGGCTTCATAAATAGGGTTCGACAAATAGGGAAACTAGTTCCATGTATGTTATTGGGGCACTGTGTCAACCTTGATGGCAGGTGCAGTACTAGGAAAATAGAAATTTGGCACAAAAAATTAACATGACCACCTCGTTCAGCATCTCATCCAAGTCATCATATCATTGCAAAAAAATTGGAAATAACCATTATAGGGTTTCCAAAAATCGCCTCTATTCTTCTCATACTTCCTCTTCTCTCATAGTGTGAATATCTCTTATCATAATGGAAATAGTGATGTTAAAATTAATTGGGCATGTAATAGCCTTTATACATTAGATAATTATGAGGAAGGTCAAGTGTCATGAGGGTATATGAAAGATGATAGAATAAGGTGAAATATCACCCTCTCATTTGTATAAAGCTACCCTCATTCCTCATTTCTAAAGGAATTTAGCACTTGAGCTAGGATTGGATTTATATATTTTATTTGTGCTTAAGGAGCTAGATGCACTCATGTTTTGGTAGCGATTAAGGTGAGTTATGGTGATGCTAGGGTTTTTCTTTGGATGGTGGTATGAACATCACATGTTCCTCTACGGGGACTTCATGGAATTATTAGTTATGTACTTGGTTATGCAACATTGATAACAATAGTTTATTTACTTTTGGAATTGATTCCCACGCATATTTACGATGGTGGTGTTGGCTGTCCTGTATTCACACTATGTTTGTATTTGTACTTTAATGTGGTGATATGTTAATTAAATGATTCTTGACTTATTTCTTGCAATTTTTGTTCGAGTCCTTGCTTTCTTATCTCATGCCATGCCAGTAAATTATTGTGAAATGATTTTCAATCAGCCTCTGGCATGTTCATGTATCTATGACATGATTCTAGATCACTAGCATGCCTTATGGAAATGTTCTTATTTATTTGTTGTTACATTATTATATAAAATTTGGAAGGTTTCCAATCTTGAGCTTATCTCATAGCTATTCTTCTGGAGTTTCATTCTTTCCCTCATCCTGAAATATCCTCATTTGACTAGTAGGAGTGAAACCAACATGAGGGAATCCAAGCCTACATATCGGATGGGGTTCTTATTCCGAACGATGAGAGGTCTAATTCACAATTCTTATCTTGGATACTCCCTAGTTGTTGTTGGTACATTCTAGCCCGTCTACAACATCTCACATTTGATGTAAGTGTTAGAAGCATTGAAGAAGCACTAAATATTGGAAAATTTCAAGAAGTGAAAGTTTGTATAATAGTATTTGGTGTATATTGGATATGTCATATGCGGAGGAGAGATGAAGATATCTCCCGCCAATATGGAGGCCATCAATAGGTTTTGATTTCCTACTACTGTTTCTAATATTATGAGTTTTTTTGGGGAAACATAGTAGCTGAGGAAATTCATAGCCTCATTTTCCATAGTAATCGCACAACTCTATGCCATAACAATGAGTAAAAAATGTTTTCAATGGGGAAAGAGTCAATAGAGAGAATTCAAGGATTTAAATATGAAGATAAAAAGAACATGTATTTTGGTGATATCAAGCTCGTAAAATCCCTTCAAAGTGGATATTGATGTGAGTGGGTATACAATGGGACAAGTGTTCATTAATACCCAATGAAATACTATATAACGGTATCATTTAGGTGATTTATTTTTTAATTAAATTACTTCATTAAATTAACGACCAAGGTTTGTAAGCTTGTGAAGTGTATGTGCACTATATGTGATGGGAGATTTATTTCTGATAAAGGAGAATGATTATGAAAAAAAATCCTAATCTATTTAAGGTTAATTATCATCATGTACACACATGTTATTTCCATAAGGATGTTTAAACTAATATCAACTTCAATATGAAACTATCCTAACATTATAGAGTTCAAAAATAATATAATTTACATAAATTGAAAATTATTCTAAATGTGTAGAAATGAAACTTTATTCTACTTGAGTAAAATTTCAAGTCTACACTTCCAAATAGAAATGAAATATTATTCTATAGAACTAGAATTGAAACCTAGACTATTGAGTAGAAATTCAAAGTCTATTCTATGGGTAGGAAATTAAATCTAAATTATTAAAAAAATGAATTTATTCTAATATATCCTACCATTGTAAATTATTTCATGGGATTAGTATTTATTAATACCCCATGAAATACTTTATAATCATATAATTTAGGTAATCTAATTTTTGATTAAATTACTTCATTAAATTATGTACTTCTCCCATAGTATAATATCTACCCTTCAAAGTGACCTAAACGCTATCATTCTAAAGTATCTCATGGGGTAGTTCTTAACTACACTACCTAACACAATGGGTTGTAAGTCATGGTATGATTGATTCAAAAGTGGAAACACACTTTGATGGGAAAGTATATATTAATCCAAACTAAACACTAACCACTATGGTACCAATAGGCCTAGAATAAGCTACAACATACCAAAGATTACAAGTGGATGGGGTTTCTGTAGTTGTTCCATTAAGTGATTAAGTATAATAATGACAACACAAAAAAAAGTTTACCAACATGCATTTAAGGCCAACCACATGAAAGATCATAGCTTTGGTATCTTCTATGCACATGGATCCTTTCACTGATGATGCATAAAAAGTGATTAATATATATATATATATATATATATATATATATATATATATATATATATATATATATATATATATATATATATATATATATATATATATATATAGAACAAGTAGGAATGACATGTATACCTATTCATGACGCTAGATAGGTTTAGTAAGATGTGTGTTTTAATGAATATAAAAAAAACATGAACAAGTAAGAAGAAAATATCTTGTTAATTAAACAGGTTTTGGTTCTCTTTGAAATACTAAGAAGAATCATTTCAGAAAAGGTTACGTTATTTCTTAGTGCATTTTCGACTACATTGTGAGAGAATATGGACATAAATTTAAAGAGGTGTACAAATTTCCATCGATAGATAGATGGGAAAACAAACATAGTCAACGAGACTTTGTTGTAGCTTTTGAGGTGTTATAATTAGAAGAATATAAATAATTGGAATGAAAATATCATATATATATATATATATATATATATAACACTCTTATAATAGTGTAGCCCACACTTTTAATAGTAAGTCCACACCTTCAACTTTTGCATATAGATAAACAAGGAGTGAGGGAGGATGTTATAGGACATTCCTTAAGGACAGAGAATATTTTTCAGAGGGTTATGAAAATCCATATACAACTATAGGAGACAATGAAGAGATCACAGTGAAGTTACAAGAATGTGCATGATTAGCACATAATAGAGAATTCATTCAACATGGGAGAAAGAGCATGGTTAGAGTTGACCAAGTATAGGATTTAGGGTCCTAGTAAGAAAATCAAGGCTATAAGATATGGTGCCTTTAAAATATTGGAAAAAGGTTGGATATCACACCGATTGACTTAGTCTTCTCCCATACATGTGTATTGACATAGTGGTGAATATATACAATTTGAAACTATATGAGCCTCCCATGCTAGATTAAAAATATGAACAAGTCCTATCTTTTATAAAATACTTCACACCAGATGCTTAAGTAATTTTGACAGTGGCTATGATTTTTCATAAGAGGTCCATAATTACAAGATAGGGGTAGCATGACCTTTGGAAAATTGGTTTATAATAGAAAGCTATAAGCAAGGTTAAATGGTAAACTAGAGAGAATATAGAGGGAAAATTTCATCACCTCATTCAGTAAAAGGTTTTGGGGAGAAAAATCCGCCCCTTTTATTGTCAAAATGAGGAAGTATAATCCATATTGGATCACTAGTTTATTTTTAATCCATATTAGTAATTTTAGAGTGGAATATTTGGGGTAATTAGCTGGAAGGGGAATTTCTATGAATGCTCCCAGTTTGGAACATTTGGGTGAAAAACTTTAGGATCCATTTTGAGGCCTTAAATGACCACTTATTGTGTTATGAAACGAGATCAAAAAATAGAAGAAAAGAGATATCAACGACTTAAAAATAAGCCACTTCAAAGGGGAAACATCCTTTACATTACATAAATGAAAAATTCTTGGATGAAACAAATGACAAAACCTCCTTTCTATATATAGAAGTTCATGGGGTCATAATATAATCCTAGCCGACCTAATAATAATAATTTTAGGGTATAAAAATAATAATAGTGGGCTATTATGGGGCACAATAATAAAAATATGGGGAGTACATGGGTACGGCAATAATAATAAGGGGGCTACACTAACAACACCAAGGGACTATGCTAGTAATATAGGGCCCTAACATGCCCCTCTCCTTCAAAAAAGGATTGTTTTCAATGCTTTAGTAGTTATGAATGCTTCTGTATGAAATTATCATCCTACCATGTGGAATCTTCAGTGGGTAAGTTCTTCCACTTGATGCGATACTCTGAAATTGATCGATTTCGTAGCTGTCGAGTTATTATTTTCATGACTGCTTCAGCTTCCAATATGATTTTTCCTTCCTCATCAAGTTTTTTTAGTATTGTTTGAACTGGAATTTTTTCACCTCTAAGCTTCTTTAAGCATCAAACATGGAAAACTGGGTGCTCTCAAGAAGATGTAGGAGGCTCCAATTTGTATGGCATAGTGCCAATATTTTGCAACACTTTGTAAGGGCCATAATAACTTGGCGATAATTTATTATCCTTGTTAGATTTATTGAGGCACATTTGTTTGTATGGTTGTAGCCCTAAATATTTCCAATCGCCTACATCAAAAATTATCTCGCTGTGATGTTGATCTTCATTTTGTTTCATTCGATTATATGCCAAATTTAAATTATCCTTTAAGAGTTTGAGAACTTGTTGTTGATTCTTGATCTGATCTTCCACTACTTTAAACTTAGATTTTTCTCTTAAATATGATGTGATGGACATCATATTATATCCATAAAGTGCCATAAATGGATTCGTTTTTTCTGTAGTTTGGAAGGAAGTGTTATACCACCATTCAACCAGAGGTAACTAATTGACCCATTGTGTTTGTTTATCATATACAAGAAATAAAGATATCCTTCCAAACATTTATTCACTATCTCAATTTCCCCATCAGATTAAGGATGATAAGATGAGCTATCAGCTAGCTGAGTACCCAAACATGAAAATAATACCATCGAAAAATTTCCACTTAAAATGGGATCTCTATCGCTTACATTAATATTTGGGTTTCCATGTAGCCTTTGAATTGTTTCCATAAATGCAGTAGAAATTGTACTCACTTTAAATAGATGATATAATGCACAACAATATGCATACTTGGTAATTCTATCAACTACCACCATGATGACACTATTTCCTTTAGACTTAGGGAAAACTGTGATAAAATCCATTGAAACATCCTCCCAACATTGATTTGGAATGGATAAAGGTTGTAGCAGACCAAGGCCTTAATTGTCTCAAATTTATTTTTTTGGAAAACAAAACATTCAACCACAAAATTTTGAATATTAGATTTAAAGCCATCCAAAATAATTATTTCTTCACCTTGTGGTAAGTTTTTTAAAATCCCGAGTGTCCTCCTAAGGGAGAGGTGTACAATTCAAAAGAAATATTTTGTTTTATTTGTGAATTCTTACAAAGATATAAGCAATCTTTGTACCATAAGGAATCATTTTTCCAACTAATTAATGTATCAGATATACCCGGATATTTTTGCAACTTTTTAATGAGTGTCCATAATTCTTCTTCATTCTTCTATTCCTCCCTTGCTTCGATTATCCAACCGGGTTGGATAATAGAAATGGCACAACGAAATGCTTTCACATCCTCATCCTTTCTTGAGAGTCCGTCTGCCACAACATTTAGTTTCCCTTTTTTGTAGATTATTTCAAAGTCGTAACCCATCATCTTTGTGATCCATTGTTGTTTCTCTTCTGAATATGGTCCTTGCTCAAAAAAGCATTTAATACTATCATGACCAGGTTTTACCTTGAAATTTCTTCCCATTAGGTAAGGTCACTATTTATTTAGTGCATGTAGTATTGCCAACATTTCATTCTCATAAATAGCTTTCTCTAAATACTTTCTTTTGATTGGACAACTTTCAAAAGAAATCAATCTCCCTTCTTGTATTAAAACAATAACAATTCCATTTCCCGAGGAATCACATTCCACAATAAAGGTTTTTGTGAAGTCTGGCATAGCTAAGAATATTTCTTGGCACACTTCCTCTTTATGATGTTCAAATTCCTTAGTTGCTTTGGGAGTCCATGAAAATGCATCTTTCTTCAATAATGTCGTTAGAGGTGCTTCTATTCTCCCATAATTCTTAACAAACTTGTGATAATACCCTCTTAGCCCGAGAAATGCTCACAAATTATTTATGGTTGTGGGGACTTTCCATTCCTTAATGGATTTAATTTTGTTAAGGTTTACCTTAACACCCTCTTGAGATACAATATGACCCAAATATTCCACCTCTTCTACTCCAAAAAAAATTTTGGAGGTTTTTTCATATAATTGTTCCTCCTCCAATAGTTTGAGTATCATGTCAAGATGTTGAACATGATCCTTCCAAGACCTGCTGTAGATTAATATATCATCAAAAAATACTAACACATATTTTTTGAGGAAGGGTTTGAAAAAGGAATTCATCAACCCTTGAGATGTAGAAGGTGCATTGGTAAGGCCAAAATCCATGACCAAAAATTTATAATGACTCTCATGAGTTCCAAATGTTGTTTTCAGAATGTCTTTAGTCTTCATTCTAATTTGATTATATCCTGAATGGAGATCCAGCTTGGTGAAATAAATTTCTCCATGTAATTCATCCAATAATACATCAATCACATGAATGGAAAATTTATCTTTAATTGTGAGCTTCTTCAGCTCCATATAATTTGGACACATGCGCTATGATCCATCCTTCTTGTGCACCAATACTACTAGAGAATGAAAAGAACTTTGACTAGGTTTAATTATACCATCCCCTAGCGTTTATGCAATCATACTTTCAATTTCGATCTTTTGGACATAAGGATATCTATAAGGTTTGATGTTTGGAGGAACACTTCTTGGAATCAAATGAATAACATGATCATTATAAAAAATAGGTGGGAGTCCCTTGGGAGTTTCAAACACCTTGGAATGATTTTCCAAGACATTTTGAAGATATGGAGAAATAGATGATTTTTATGTTGGAACTTCTAGTGAGCATAATTGTGCAATGACATCTTGTTTTTATTTCTTCAGAAGCTTTGTCATGATATTAGTGCTTATTATGTTTCTCAGCTTCCTTGTCATACCCTGTAATTGAATTTCCTTTCCTTCTGAAAAAAAATCAAGAAAATTTCTTGAAAATTAGGTGCTATCATCCCCAAAGATTGTAACCATTCTACTCCTAGTACACAATCAACACTACCCATTGGAATGGAAAGCATTGGATTATTCAATACACATTACCCCATGGTTAGCTTGATATTATGGCACGTTCTTGAGCAATTTATAGTTCCTCCATTTTCCACCATCACTTGCAACTCTAGCGCTGGGTATATGAAGCAATTAAATTCCTTTGCTACCTTAAAATGAATAAAACTATGGGTACTACCTAAATCAGTAAGCACTATTACATTTTTCTTCTTCATATGTCCTTATATCTTGAGAGTTTGAGGAGTGGTAATTCCTGCCAATGCATTACAGGATACGGTCGAACTCATTTCTTCATCCTCTAGGGTTGGTTTTGTTGGAACTCACGATTGATGTTAGACCAAAACCTGTAGGCGTTAGTCTTCGCTATAATCGCCAAAGTTAGGATCCACGAGAGGCGGTTATTCCATGTCACAAAAGACACGGGGAGCACAATGTCCAACAATATCCCCCTCAATGCGAGCCGAGTGAGTTTCAAACTCGAGACCTATGGCTCTGATACCACTTGTTCGAACTCACGATTGCCATTAAACCAAAACCTGCAGGCATTAGTCTTCACTATAATGGCCAGAGTTAGGATCCATGAGAGGCGGTTTGTCCATGTCATGAAACACACGGGGAGCATTGAACACAATTTCCAATAGGTTCCTAGTTTATATCCTCTTCTTTTGAAGTTTCTTGGTCATTTTCTTCCTCCTCTTCACAATCTATGTAAAATAATTTCTTCTTAACACACTTATGACATTTAGTGTATTTTCTATCACAACTATAGAGAATCCTTTTTTCTCTTTTTTCTTCAAATTGTTGTGGTGCAACCTTGTAGGTTGTGGAAGTATAGGAGTAGCAATAATTCCATCTTTATTGTTGTGATTGTTAGGCTTCCTTGTCGCCATAATTTTTCTTTCAATTTTTCTTGCCAACCTAAATGCCCTCTCCAATGTATCATGTTCCCAAAGGTGAACCTCATTTTGGATGTTATCCTTTAGAGTCCCTATTAAGACATCAATTTTATGTTCCTTTGCAATATTATTTACCCTTATATTAAATTTTTGGATGTCCTAAATGTGCTCCATCATTGAACACTTTTTTTATATTTATCAATTGACTAAAGAAGGTGTTTCTCATTGTATCCTCATAATATGCTATGATTTCCTCCATAAAAATTGACCAAGTGACCAATGGTTTATGAGAACAAAGCCATAAATACCATAAAAATTTATTTTTTTCTAAATATAAAGTTGCAATGTGTACCTTTTGTGTGTTTTGCATATTATGGAGCTCAAAGTATTGCTCCATTTGTAGTATTCAAGTTATCATATCTTTTCCATCAAACTTCCTCATATTTATCTTTTGAATATGGTGGGTATTAAATCAAACATTAGAGTCTATGAATTCATGATTAACATTTCTTTTGTTCCCATCATGAGTTTCCTCTACTACTTTTTCACCATGAGGAAGCTTTTCTTGTAGCAACTTTTCCAAAACTTCCTTCAAACCTTCCATGTCTTTCTTCAAATCCTCCACATTTGTTTACATGTAATTCTTCAAACCATCCATCTTATATTCCACGCATTTCTTCAAACCATTTATCTTAGATTCCACACCTTTCTTCAAACCATCCATCTTAGATTCCATGTTTCCATCTATACCATCAATCTTAGTTTCCACACCATCCATATTAGCTTACACACCATCCATCTTATCTTCCATGTCATTCTTCAAACGATCCATCTTATCTCCCATGCATTTCTTCAAAATATCCATCTTAGCTTCCATGTTTTTCTTCAAACCATCCATCTTAGCTTCCATTTCATTGTTTTTTACTTTTTGCGAGATCGAAATTTGTTTCACTCATTCTCTTAGTTTTGATATATCATGTTGCACTTCCTCCTATTCATTAGTCATAGTAGAGCCTTCTGAGCACTTAATGGGTGTGGAATTATTTTAGGGGGCCATTTTAGAACCCAATATTAATATCTATGCTTCAATATGCTCTTGGGATCCCTTCAAACTGATTTTTTAAACAAGACTTATGCATTTAAAAAAAATACACACCTTTTCCTTTCATTTGAGGAGCTTAATATTTAGTCTCATGTATCTCTATTATTTCAGATCCCTAATATTTTATCTTTTGTCCTTTCTTAGTTCTCTGAATCTTATTTCCAATGCCATAGATTTGTGTTAGGTCCCTATATTACTAGTATAGTGCCATTTTGTTATTAGTGTAGCCCCCTTATTGTTAATGTTCTACCCCTGTATCCCCAATATTGTTATTATTGTGCCCTTACATTATTATTGTTAGGTCGGCTAGGATTATATTGTGGCCCCATGGACTCCTATATATAGAAGGAGGTTTTGGTAATTTCTATCATCCAAGAATTGTTCATTTATGTAATGTATTGGAGGTTTCCCCCTTGAATTGGTTATTTATAAGGTGTTTATCTCTCTTTTATTCTATTTTTGGAGTTGTTTCATAACATTTGGTATCAGAGCTTTGGATTCTATGGGTTCGCTACTCCAAACAGGTCATCATGGAATTTTCACTATAATTTTTTTTACACAAAGTTTTAGAAGTTGGAATTTTTATAGTACAAAGCCTAAATCCAGAGGAACATCGTGTAAAAATTTCAGATCTTGGTTCGCAATATTTTCGGAGATATGATCTATGGAAGTTAGGTTTTTTTTCAGGCTCACTAATTTCAACTAAAACAGGTCATCGTGGAATTTGAACTATAACCTTTTCATATACATAGTTTTAGAAGCTGAAATTTTTACAGCGTGAATCTGAAATCCTGAGAAACCTCCTGTAAAACTTTTATATCTTGGTTTTCAATACTTTTGGAGATCTGATATGTGTAAGTTAGAATTTTTTCAGGCTCCCTAATTTCATCTCAAAGAGGTGACCGTGGGAAAAACGTCATAACTCTCTCTCTGAGCAGCGGATTGGAATTCTATAAAAAGTGGTCACAAGTACACAGACTGTAGTTTTCTTTGTGTGGATTTTAGAGATGAAGGAGGAAACAGTGACATGTGGTAAGTCATAAAATTTTGCTCTACTGAACGAGTACATAATTCAGTCATTGTGGCAGATTGGGCATAACTTTGCCTTGAAGAATCCAAATTATGTTAGGCCTGTGGTATTCAAAAGAAGATTCAGAGGGCTACTTCAAGGCTTAATTTCAGATATTTAAGATCCTAAACCATAGAGATAATTCAGTTTCAATATCGAGCTCATCCAATGAAAGAAAAAATGTGTGTATTTGTTTTTTTCGAATTGCATAAGTCATGTGTGAAAAATCAGTTTGAAGTATTTCCAAGGGAATATTGAAGCATATATATATTAGTATTGGGTTCTAAAATTCCACATAAAAATAATTCAACACCCATTAAGCCATCAAAAGGCTCTACTATGACTCATGAAGAGGAAGAAGCGCAACATGACAAATCAAAATTACAAGAGAAAGTAAGCCAAATTTCGCTTTCACAAAGAGAAACAAAAAACGAAATGGAAGTTTTGAATAAAGGCGTGGAAGCTAATGTCGATGGCTTCAATAATGGCATGGAAGCTAAAATGGATGGCATGGAAGCTGGCATGGAAGCTAAGATGGATGACATGGAAGCTAAGATGGAAGACGTAATGAATGATCTAAAAGCAGACATGGAAGTTTTGATGATAAGCTTAATACAAGAAATGATACCTAATGGGAGAAAGATAGTAGAGTAAAATCATGATGAGAACAAAATAAATGTTAATCATGATTTCATAAACTCTAATGTTGGATTGAAGAACCACCACACTCCAAAGATGGATATGAGGAATTTTGATGGTAAGGATCCCATAACATGGGTACTACAGAAGGAGCAATATTTTGATCTCAATAATGTGTAATACACACAAAAGGTACGCATTGCAACTTTACATTTAGAACAAAATACATTTGTATGGTATCGATGGCTTTGCTCCCATAGAAAAAAGTGTCACTTGGTCGATTTTTATGGAGGAAATGATATCCAATTATGAGGATAGAAAGGGCAACATCTTCTTTAGCCAATTGATAAATCTCAAAAAAAAGGGTTGAATGGAAGAGCACATTGAGGACTTCTAAAAATTGAAGATAACGGTAACTAGTATTCCAGAGGAATACATGATTGATGTCCTCATAGGGAATTTAAAGGATAACATCCAACAAGAAGTTCGTGTTTGGGAACCTGATTCATTAGAGAAGGCATTCAGGTTGGCAAGAAAAATTGATGTAAAGTTATGGCGACAAGGAAGCCTACCACTCACATCTATAAAGATGGAAGTGTTACTACTCCTAGACTTCCACAACCCAAAATATTGACACCAAAAAAATTGGAAGAAAAATGAGAAAAAGGGCTTTGCTACATTTGTGATAGCAAATACATTAAAGGTGATAAGTGTGCTGAGAGGAAATTATTTACGTAGATTTTTAGGGGGAGGAAGAAAATGAACAAGAAACTTCAAAAGAAGAGGATATACACTAGGAACCAACCCTAGAAGAAGAAGAAATGAGTCTGACCATATCATGTAAAACATTGGCTGGAATTACCACTCCTGAAACTCTCAAGATAGAAGGACATATCAAGAAGAAAAAGGTAATTTGTTGATTGATTTGGGTAGTAACCATAATTTTGTTCATTGTAAGGTAGCCAAGGAATTGAATTGTTTCCTATACCCAGCACTAGAATGTCAAGTGATGGCTGCAAATGGAGGAACTACAAATTTCTCTGGAAAATTTCATAATATCAAGCTAACCATGGGGGAATATGTTTTGAATCGTCCAATTCTTTCTATTCCAATGGAAGGTGTTGATGTTGTACTAGGAGTACAATGGCTATAATATTTGGGGACAATAGATTTTAATTTTCAAGAACATTTCTTGCATTTTTTTTTCGGAAGGAAAGGAAATACAATTACGGGGTATCGTAGGGAAGCTAGGAAATATAATAATCTCTAATTTCATGACAAATCTTCTGAAGAAAGAACAATGAGGCGTAATTGCACAATTGTGCTCACTAGAAGTTCCAACATCAAAATCATCTATTTCTCCAGATCTCCAAAAAGTCTTGGAAAATAATTCCAAGGTGTTTGATCATGATCATAATCAAACACCTACTTCTAAAGGACTCCCACCTATTCGCGATCATGATCATGCTATTCATTTGATTCGAGGAAGTGTTCCTCCAAACATTAGGCCTTACCAAGATCCTTATGTCCAAAAGAGCGAAATTGAACGTATGATTGCAAAAATGTTAGAGGCTGGTATAATTCAACCTAATAAAAGTTATTTCTCTGATCCAGTAGTATTTGTGCATAAGAAGGATGGATCATGGTGCATGTGTCCAGATTATAGGGAGCTCAATAAGCTCACTATTAAAGAAAAATTTCCCATTCCTGTGATTGATGAATCATTGGATGAATTACATGGAGAAATTTATTTTACCAAGTTGGATCTTCATTCAGAATATCATCAAAATAGAATGAAGACTAAAGATATTCCAAAAAAAACATTTCGAACTCATGAGAGTCAGTATGAATTTTTGGTAATGCCCTTTGGCCTTACCAATGCACCTTCTACATTTTCAAGGGTTGATGAATTACATTTTCAAAACCTTCCTTAGAAAACTTTTGCTAGTATTTTTTGATGACATACTAATCTATAGCAGTTCTTGGAAGGATCATGTTCAACATGTTCACAGGGTGCTCAAACTATTGCAGGAGAAACAATTATATGAAAAAACATCCAAATGTTTCTTTCGAGTACAATAGGTGGAATACCTGGGTCATATTGTATCTCACGAGGGTGTTAAGGTAGACACTAAAAAAATTAAAGCCATTAAAGAATGGAAAATCCCCCCAAACATAAAGCAATTGCGAGGATTTATTGGGTTAACAGGGTATTATCACAAGTTTGTAAAGAATTATGGGAGAATAGCAGCACCTATAACAACATTATTTAAGAAAGATGCATTTTCATGGACTCCTGAAGCAACTAGGGCCTTTGAACATCTTAAAGAGGCAACGTGCCTAGCACCAGTCTTAGCTATGCTAGACTTCACAAAAACCTTTACTGTGGAATGTGATGCCTCAAGAAATGGAATTATTGTTTTTTTAATGCAAGAAGGAAGAACCATTGCTTTTGAAAGTCATCTAATCAAAGGAAAGTATTTACAGAAATCTATTTATGAGAAGGAAATGTTGTCAATACTACATGCACTAAAGAAATGATGACTTTACCTAATGGGAATACCTTTCAAGGTAAAAACTGATCATGATAGTCTTAAACACTTTTTGAAACAAAGACTATCTTCAGAAGAGCAGCAAAAATGGGTCACAAAGATGTTGGGTTATGACTTTGAAATCATCTACAAAAAATGGAAGCTAAATGTTGTTGTAGATGCACTCTCAAGAAACGATGAAGAGGTGGAAGCATTGCTTTGTGCGATTTCTATTATCCAACCAGATTGGATAACCAAAACAAGGGATGAATGGAAGAAGGACAAAGAACTGTGGACACTCATTCAAAATTTGCAAAAAGTTCATAGTACATCTGATACATTTAGTTGGAAAAATGATTCCTTATGGTACATATATTGCTTATATATTTTCAAGAATTCCCAACTAAAAGAAAAGATTATTTTGGAATTGCACACTTCTCCTTTAGAATGACACTCAGTATTTTTTTAAACTTGCCACAGGGTGAAGAAAGAATTTATTTTGGGATGGCCTTAAATATTATATTCAAAAGTTTGTGGCAGAATGTCTAGTTTTCCAACAAAATAAATTTGAGACAATTAAGACCCCGGGTCTGCTACAACCTTTATCCATTCCAAGCCAACGTTGGGAGGAGATTTCAATGGATTTAATCACAGGTTTACCTAAGTTTGAAGGAAAGAGTGTCCTCATGGTGATAGTTTATAGTTACCAAGTATCCACACTTTTGTACATTATCTCATCCATTTAGAGAAAGTATAGTTGCTACTTCGTTTATGGAAACAATTCAGAAGATACATGGAAACCCAAAGATTATTGTAAGTGACAGAGATCTCATTTTTACTGGAAATTTTTGGACGGAATTATTTTCTTGTTTGAGTACTCAACTAGCTCATAGCTCATCTTATCATCCTCAATCTGATGGTCAAACTGAGATAGTGAATAAATGTTTGGAAGGATAACTTTGTTGTTTTGTATCGGATAAGCAAACACAATGGGTCAAGTGGTTACCTCTCGTTGAATGGTGGTATAACACTTCCTTCCATACTGCAGCAAAAATGACTCCATTTATGGTGCCTTATGGATATCATCCACCAACCATCACATCTTCTTTAAGAAAAAATTCTAAGGTTCAAGCAGTGGAAGATCACATCGAGCATCAACAAGAAGTTCTCCAACTTTTAGAGGATAACCTAAATTTGGCACAAAATCGAATGAAACAACAAGCAGATCAACATCGCAGTGAGAGAATTTTTGATGTAGGATACTACGTATTTTTACGGCTACAACCATACAAACAAATGTCCCTCAAGCAGGCTAAGAAAGATAATAAATTATCGCCAAAGTACTATGGTCCTTACAAGGTGTTGCAAAAGATTGGCACTATGGCATACAAGTTGGAGCTTCCTACTTCTTCGCGAGTGCATCGAGTTTTCCATGTTTCATGCTTAAAGAAGGTTATAGGAGACAAACTTCCAGTTCAAACAATATTGCCAGAACTTGATGAGGAAGGAAAAATCGTATTGGAACCTGAAGCAATCATGGAAAGAAGAACTCGATAGCTACGAAATCGATCAATTTTAGAGTATCTCATCGAATGGAAGAACTTACCCATTGAAGATTCTACATGGGAGGATGATAATTTTATACAGAAGCATTCAAAGCTACTCAAGCGTTGACGACAACACTATTTTGAAGGAGAGGGGCATGTTAGGTCCCTATATTACTAGTATAGTCCCTTTTGCTATTAGTGTAACCCCCTTATTGTTATTTTTGTACCCCTTTAACCCCAATATTTTTATTATTATGCCCTTACATTATTATTGTTAGGTCAACTAGGATTATATTATGGCCCCATGGACTCCTATTTATAGAAGGAGGTTTTGGTCATTTGTATCATCAAATAGTTGTTCATTTATGTAATGTATTGGAGGTTTCCCCCTCGAAGTGGATATTTCTAAGGCGTTGATCTCTCTTTTCTTCTATTTTTGGTGTTGGTTTCATAACAACCTAACCTGTTTTGGATTCTCCAAGGAAAAATTGTTCCCAATCTCCCACAATGACCCAATTATGGATTGGTTCAGTAGAATGAATGTGTATGGAATTCCATGTGTGACTGTTTCCTCGTCCAACTATGAAATCAATACACATGAAACCACAGTCTGTGTACTTCTGGCCACCTTTTACATAATTCTAATATGATGCTTAGAGAGAGACTTATGACTATTTTCCCAAGGTGACCTCTTTGAGATGAAATTCAAGAGCCTCAAAAAACCCTGACTTCCATAGATCATATCTTTGAAAATGTTGCGAGACAAGATCTTAAATTTTTACAAGATGTTTCCTAAGATTTCTTCGCAAATGGTTCTTTTTATTTAGCATCTGAAAATTCGTAGAAAAAACATTATAGCGCAAATTCCATGATGACATGTTTGAAGTAGGGAAACCCTAGAATCCAATCCTCTGATACAAATGTTATGAAACCAACTCACAAAATAGAAGAAAGGAGAGATCAACGACTTAAAAATGAGCCACATGATTGGGGAAACCTCTTTTACATTACATGAATGAACAACTCTTGGATGAAACAAATGAAAAAACCTCCTTTCTATATATAGGAGTCCATGGGGTCACAATATAATCGTAGCCGACCTAATAATAATAATATAAGAGCACAACAATAACAATATAGTGGGCTATTATGACACACAATAATAATAACAATATGAGGACTACATGGGTACAACAATAACAATAAGAGGGCTACACTAACATCAATGAGGGACTAGACTAGTAATATAGGGCCCTAACATATTATGGTCCCAACATTACTATGGACATCGATCCCATAATCTATAATAGATACCTTTCTAACAATGCAATAATTAGCTCAACCATAGCTTGTACAAAACATTTATGCCTCTCAGAAATTGTCCCATCAAATTTGACTACCATAATTCGATATGATGCCACGTTAGCCCCCATTACTCATGGAAACATAGGCTAGCCACATGGATACTATGAAGACGAATCTAGAAGGGTTGTGTAGTAACTCATATTGAGGGTTGAATGGGTCAAGTTTAACCCCAAGTTAGCTATGACATTCTGTTATAATTGGGCCACTAGGAGGAAAATTTGTTCCATTCTATTTGAGTGCATTTTGTTTAATGGATAAGAAAAGTAGATTAGAGTGGATAGAGAGAGAGAAAATATAGAGTGTTTTTGCATTGTAGCAACCCATGGGCCATGAGTCTCACTTACTTGTAATTACATTAATTTCCATTCAGAGAAAAAGAGAGTAGTACGACCACACTTTCCAATAAGGTTTTCTACCCAAAGGGTTTCCCATATCATTTTTTTCTATAGTTGTGATTGATTGTGTTTAAGTATCTTCTTTATTTTTTACATTATATATAATTTCGTCCATGGAAGTAGCAAGTTAATAAATTCAGAAATATAAAGAAGCAAAACCCTTATAAGATAGATTTTAAATAAAATCTTATTAGATCTACTGCGATGAATTCTCTAATAAAATATTCACTGAAATTTATAAACTATGTACACTTATTAAATGTAATGATTAGTAAAGAGCTAAAGTTTTACTCTTATCAAATATCTTCAAGTTTAATTATTATTTATGAAAAAAATTAAACAAATTTTTTTTTTTTTAAACACAACATTTAACATATTTATTATCATAAATATTTTGAATATATTTTAAAATATGTATTATAATATAACTTTATATTAATAAAAAAAATCATAAAATTTATATTATAAAATAAATTTATATTAATAAAAAAAATCAATAATATGCTAAATTTTTATATAAAATATAATTCGTTAAAAAAAAATAATGAAAATATAATTGATATCAGTTATGTCAAAATACATAATCTATCATATTATTATTTTTCACATTATAAGTCATAATCAACCAAACCAACAAAGAACGGAATATCTTTTTTAGTATTTTAAATATAAATATTTGATTAAGAAAAACAATGCTCATGAGACAAGTTAGTTGGACTTTAACCCTATACACAATCATGACAAAATTGAGGGAGCAAATTATTTGTTACCAGATATTTTTATCAAAGATAATGAAATTAGTATAAGAAAGTGTAAAAATACATTATATCTTACTTAAACCACTCAAAAGAAGTAAATAGTGGCAACCTTATGAAGACACCTAACTTATTCCATCACTTTATTTTAATGTGAATTATAATCAACTAACTTATTAAAAAAAACCAAAAACGAAATTATCATATTTAAAATAAAATATATAATTTATTCCATCATTTTATTTTAATGTGAATCATAATCAACTAACACAAAAAGGAACAAAATAAACACTACTTATATAAAAATCGAATATATATAGTTACAAAAGAAAATATTCATGAGACATCATTTTAATTTATTTCATCACTAGCATTATAATTAGCCAATACCATGGAAACGAAATTGCAGTTTTTCATATTTAAAATAAAATATAGTTAGTAACGATAGTATTTACAACTTCATATTTAAAACGAAATATATAATCTCTTCCATTGTTTCATTTCTAATGTGAATCATGATCCACCAACACAACAAAAGTAAAGTCTTTTTGTTAAAGTAAAATAAAATATATGACTTGAAAAATCAATATTCATAAAACAAATAAGCTTGAAAATTAACTTTATACAAAATCTTATAATTGTTAAAGGACTTTTTCATTAATATAATTAAAACATTATTAAAACCATCATAAAAAGATAGTAAAATGATGAAATTTAATAACGGCTTCCTTTTGAGATTCCAATCATACACACAAGAAAGCCTTCTCATTATCATCAATAACGATTTTCATAATAGGAGCACACCTTTCCTACGCACAACAATGACCTTTCATTATCATGTCGTGACTTTCATAATGTGTTTTAATTATGTATTGATTTTCATAATGTGTTTTCATATTGATTTTCATAATTGGAATAACCATTTCCCCTAACAGTGATGCATATATAAAAGTGAGAGGATGCTTCATAAAAGTATGTCCACCGCACCTTCTAAGCAAATAACAAAGTCAACATACAAATCGATGATAAAGAGGTGCGAATTGATGATTTCCAACCACGTATAATGGCATCACACTAATGGTCTGTCCGACCATTCATTTCCTTACAAAACCCCACAAAAAATTATTCAATGAATAAAATCTGATCCTTGGAACTTGCCTTAACTTTTTTATGTGCCATTAATGACGTAACTATATTTTATTTTTTATAAATAAAACATATAAATTTCAAATCAATGTAACCATTTAATAACGATATAGTTAAAGTATTGGATCATAAAATTAAAAAAATATATAAAATATATAAAATTTTTATTTAATATATATATATATATATATATATATATAACTTAATTGTTAAATTAATAAAAGTTATATATATATATATATATATATATATATATATATATATATATATATATAATCTAAGATTTTTGTGACATAATATTATAACTTGCTTTCTTTGCTCTTGAACCAACTTTTTCCATTGTTTGGAATATATGTAGTTGTGGGAATGGTTTCTGTTGAAAAGGTAAATACCACCCATGCAATAGTCACCTTATCTCTCCTCAATCTGTTGGAAAAGGTGTTGGCAAGTTTGTCACGAAAACCTAGTTCCTAAACTTTTTTTCAAAAGGCAAAAGAAACCAACATCCTGAAATGATTTCTTAAGGAAAGGAGAAGACACGATCACATGTGTTGAAGTGGGCTGATACCTAGTGATATAAAATCCTTTGTGCCTCTTCCACTTAATGGTTTCAGAATCCATTGCAAACCCTAGCTCGATGGGAAGGGGAATTAGCGTTTGCTATAGGAAAAAAATGGGGATTTGGGCATTTTTTAGGAATGAAGGGAGATGAAGGGGTAAGATCCCTCCTAAATTCTTGGGAAAATTGAGGGGGATAGGGATGTATGTTAGCAAGTAGGGAGAGGTTAAATTTCATGGAATGAGAGAGGGGAAGGGATCCAAAAGGGGAAAACACAATCGTGGCGTAAGAAAGTGTAGTCTAGGCTAGGGTTTGTGGGGAAAAGATGAAAATGAAGGATAGGGGTGAGGGAAAATGATTAGGAAGGTGTATAACAGGTGGGGGAAGGTGAGTGAGATTCAATCTTATGGTTTTACTCAACAATTTGTTAGTGAGATTGTGAAAAGAAGAAAATGCAACCAAAACCCTAGAAGAGAGAATTGATCCTTCCAAGCAAAAAATGAAGACAAAATAGGAAATTTGAGGGCCCACTTACTTGTATTTGATACACTAGAACGTGCTTGTTGATGTAGAATTCCTCTTAAATAATGATTTGGCTCCCTTGAGGAAAGCATAGCAACTCTAACAAAAGCGTAACGCAGCAAATGTGTAGCGAATGCGTAGCACAAGCACAACCCAGAGGAGATATGGGAAATTTGGTAGCTAGAAATTTCTCTTGTGAAAGTGCAAGATCTTTTTGAAGGTGAAGAGATGTCTCTTGAAAATGAAATGAGAAAATGAAGATTGCTTTGGTCTTTTGTAGCTTTCGAGATCTGTTTTCTCTTCATAGTGGTGTAGTGGCCCCACCATGTCCTTTTTACATTTTGATTTGAAACTACAGGTTTAGAACCTTATGGAACACATTACACCATTATTAAAATGATATTACACTTTTGTAAAATTTATTGAATATTTTTCACTGTTACTACTCCTTCAATGCTGAATTTGATGGCAAAATGACTGATTTTATGATTTTGACCTTAATACGTAATGATCACCCTAGATGGAATGAGTTGAATGATGACCGTGATGATGATATTGAGATGGTGATGAAGACATTTTAGTGGTGACTCGTCAAAATTAATGATGGAAAGACAAAAAAAAGGAATCAAATGATTAGTAACACACCTAGACACACTAGCCAGTGACCAAATTTCTATTTGAAGACCTACTGAAACCATAAAAATTTGGCCTAAGATCCTAGAAAAACCTTGTAAGAGCATATTTGGTCACTGGTGACTGGTAGCACTAGAAGACACTAACATTGGCTCCAGCTGGGGATGGCATCTCCTAGGACATGTCAAGAAAACCGTAGACCAAGTAGCCTTATCCAATGAGCATGGAGTAAAAAATAAATAGAACAAAATCAATATTGAAAGCTGACTGAAAAACTGAAGTGACTTAGATTGAAAAAAAATCAATGTAGTTACAGACCAACAGCCAATCAAAGAAACCTTATGGCCTTCACCTTGGGCTTCAATCTTCCATGATTAACACCTTCACACTTCAAAAAAGAAGTAAATTGATATGTACAATGATGATGAGAAAATTGAGAAATTTAATCAAAAGAGGTAGTGTTTGAGTAGCCTACCATTGATTGGTCCTCCTCCATGGTCTTGTCCATACATTTCCTTTGACAAGTAGGCATGCATCCCACTTCAAGCTAAAATTTTGTACGATCCCTTCCACAAGTTCTTGAACTCGTCGTGCTTTCATTTTTCTTCATTCTGAGCATCCCAACAGAGAACTACATCTCCCATATTGAAGTCATCCACTTTTTTTTTCTTGTCATACACTTTTTTTATTCTTTCTTGAAGTTTAGAAGTGTTATGAAAAACTTCCTCCCTGGTTTTTTGCAAACAAATAATTTTGGTTTATCCTCCGCTAAACATCATTCAGTTCACCACCAACTTCCTGTAAAATATTCATGAATGGAACAAAAAAAGAAGTAGGAAAGACTATATCAAATCCATACAATAACATAAAAGGTGACATGACTATGCACTTATTATTAATTACTTTGTCTTCCCACAAAGCATTGATGAGTTTATTATGCCAATTTTTCTTATTTACCTCCAGCATCTTCGTGATAATATTGACCAAAGGCTTATTCGAACACTCGACCAGCCCATTGCCTTACGGGTAGTATACAGTGGAATGAACCAATTTTATATTGTAGTTCTCACAAAATTCCACCATCTTTTTGGATTTAAATTCAACTATGTTATTCGAGATAATCTTCTGCGGAAAACGAAATCTAGACAATATATTAGATTCCATGAATTGAATGATTACTAAATCAGTAGCTTGCCTAGTCAGGATTGTGCCAATCCACATTGTAAAGTAGTCAGTGGTCGCCAAAATCCACTTGTGTTGAGTGGAATATGAAGGATGGATATCACTTATGAAATGAGACCCCATTGTTGAAATAGTGCCTAAACTGAAATAGGATGCAAAGGCAACGGGATGAACTTTCTCTTCCCTTCAAAATTCTGACATTTGTGAGAGCTCATCACGGTCTTGTATACATCAACAAAAGGAGTGGGCCAATAAAAACCATCCCTTAAAAATTTGTTTGTTGTGGTCTCCGAGAATAAATGACCACCATAATCACCCTTGTGAAATTCATTTGCCAGCTCATTTACTTCACTTTCAACAATACAATTCAACAACACACCTTCCAAGTCTTTCCAATACAAATCACTATCTAAAATACAATATGTTGAAGCCCTGAATTTCATAGATCTACTCTTTATTTTAGACACACCCAGCGGAGTATTTAGTTGTTTAAGTACATAAAAAATATCAACATACCAAGGGGATGAAATGAAAATATAAGATACCTATGTCAATGAGTCACCCACCTCCTCTTCAGAAAGTGCAGAAATCAAGTTAATATCCAGCGCATGAAAATTAAGTTTTGCCATCAACTTTTCTAGACCTTGTCCCTTGATTAGCCTTGTGTGCTTGATCTCTAGGTCATATTAAAGCATTGTCACAGTCCATTTCCCTCACCTACCGTCGGGATCATTTTTCATGATAACATCTTTCACTGCTACATTCAAAACATAAGATATGATGTGAGATTGAAGGATGTATACCCGAAAGTATTTCAATGCTTTCACCAAGGGAAACACTTGATTTTCATTAATGTTGTATCTCAGCACTCCATCTCCTATGGTCCAACTAAAAAAGGAAATTTGATGGTTCATCTTTGATTGATTCTTCTACATTAAGACAACAACCAAGGAGTGTTGAGAAGTGAATGAAAAGAGAATGAAGTCTATAGTATAATCAGGGTTGATCAATGTGGGATCACATGTTAATGAAAATTTAGATGAATTGAATGATTTATTTCATCTTCTGACCATATTACCTTGATGTCCTTCTTCAGCATGTCTATCATATCTCTAAGGTGTTCAGCGATGTTGGCGATGAACCCCCTAAAAAAATTTATCATACCGTTGAATGATTGGATCTCTTTTTTGTTCCTTGGTAAGTCTGGCTACTGAATTTTTGCGATCTTGGAGGGATCAATGTGGATGCCATATTTGGAGATGATGTGCCCAAGTATTTTCCCTCTTCCATGGAAAATACACTTTTCTTAGGATGTAACGAAATGCCAAATTTCCTGCATTTTTGAAACACTATTTTCAAGTGATGTAGGTGCTCGTCATCTGACTCTGAGAAGAAAGTAACATCATCAAGTTAAACTACAAGAAATATATCCTTTACATTCGATAAAGTGATGTCCATATTCCACTGATATATAGCCCCTGCATTCTTTAGCTCAAATGGAATTTTGGCATACATGAAAGTACCCCATGGTGTTGTAAATGGTGTTTTCTCTTGGTCATATTAATACACTAAGATCTGGTTGTATGTGAAGTATCCATCGAGGAGTGAAATTCTAGAAGTGCCCACTACCCTTTGTAAGATGTGGTCCATCTTCAAGAGAATATAATTGTCCTTTAAGGACACATTGTTCAAATTTTCTAAAATCTATGAAAAGACAAATCTACCCAGTCTTATTCCTTACTGGCACCAGGTTGGACATCCAATATGAAAATCGAATAGGAGCTATAATACCATCTTTGTAAAGTCTATTTACCTATTTTTTTTAATGATGGCAGTAGTTTAGGATTGATTCTCCTCAGCTTCCAGGGGCATGGATTTTGATTCGACTTGATTGGCATGGTGTGTTGGATGATGTTTTTATCGTACACTTAAAAATATGAATAATCCCAAGTGAGTACATAAGAAAACTCACTCAAAATAGTTGTGTATTTACCTTCAACTTAGGGGATAAGGACCGTTATAACTTAACCATCTTGGGGTTATCAACTCTACCAATGTTTACATCTTCAACACTTACTTCTGTGTGGACCATTGTTGGCTTTTTAGCGACATCATCATGATCAAACAACTCTTACAAAGGTACAAGACCTCATGGAATGTTGTTGTACTTTAGTTTCCACCCTCAACTTCAGTATCTTCAATTACCTAATAATCTTCATTATACACATGAATATGGGAATTAGCAAACTCCTCCTCCATTTGTAGGAAGTTGTTTAACTATTTATCATCCCAAAATACTTGCCAGTATCTTAGACTGTCAGGGATAGTCAGGTGATGCTTCACATTAATTTCCAACTTTTCATTAGCATGAATAGGAATATTAAAATTTCTTGTCATTGTGGCAAGAGAATCAAAAATAAAATTTTGAATTCTAGGAATCATAGACAATGTATATTTTGGAAAATATTTAAGAATATCGAGAAAAACATTACGATAAGCTCTCATCCTAGGTTTTTGGCCTGATACTCCCCTTTTACATTTTTAATCACCAACATGGAGTCACCATATACTGTAATTTTATTTTCACCTAGCCTTTTCAAAATTCTAAGACTGGTGATCAAGGCCTCATATTCTACCTCATTGTTTGAACAATCAAAAGCTATCTTATAAGAGCACAATCTTACGTTCCGTGGGACTTTATATGACTGATGTATAGGGATACATATAATTTCAATACCATCTCCATATTTTCCCAAAGAATTATCAAAATCCATGGTCCAAAGACCCTCTTCATCACTGGGAAGTTGAAATTATGTGGATTGATCTGTTTCTTATTTTTGACCCGTTGCCTCAAATTGTTCTTTTCCTTTCTCTGACTCTACTGAATTTTTATTTGAAGTGCTTGGTTGCAAGAGATTAGAATTATGATTTCTTTTTTCTGCATTCAAGACCACTTGGACACTCTTTCACAATTCTAAAATTTATTAACCTTCTACAATTTGACTTTGTAAATCATTAGTATTATGATCGTTATACAATATGAAGGACTCTAAATCATTATGTACAGAGTGAATTGGGTGATTTTTGGGTTTCTCTTTATTAGTGATCATGTATTTCATTTTAGATTCTTGGTATATCTTCCTAATTTGACCAAATACCAGAATTGTACCATATGAAAAATCAACTTGTAGAGTACCCCTTAATTTGGCTTCCCATGACCATGAAAGTAGCATGCCATACCTTGCAGGTATGTCATCAACCACAACATCCATCAACACATTTTTGGGAGGAATCTGATCCAGAGAGACCACTAATTACTTGTTAATACCAAGGCATATGACTCTACCCAAATCAAAATAATGGAGGTCATGATAAGTTCGATTTATGTCCATCCCCAACTTATCCATGATGTCCTTCAACATTAAATTGTGTGAAGCCCCAAAATACAACATGGAATTATGGATAATATATTCATGAATCCTCAAACTGAGATAAAAGGGAGGGATTGCACCATCTTCAAGATTTCCATCTACGGTTTGGCCAAATAGAAGTTGGAGATGGTAATCACTGAAATTGACCATGTATGAGATCTGATCTACGTCCAAAATCTTGGAAACATGGATTTTATATTTATCATTATTTTATATTTATCATTATTTCCATAGTTCTAACATAAATAAGTGATTTTTCCCAACAAAGCTAAAGGAGAAAACCTGGCCATGGTTTCTCTATGATGTGAGCTTCTAGTTACAACAGGAAGTGCTAGTATCAGTGATGGTTGTGTAGGAGGGATGTGAATAGATGAAGCTGAAAAAGGATGAAAAGACAAGAGATCCTGCTGATATTGTATCAAATCTTTCTCAGAGTTATATTGAAGACGATTTGCTAGTTTTTGAATTTTTTAAAATTGACTTCAGACGTTTTTATCAAAATATTTTTTTGAATTTACTTCTGAATTGGATTCTATCGATGAGAATTTTTTTTCAAATTTTGAAAGATCGAATACAATTTCTGATGAAGATGTTTCAAATTTTTATTTAAATAATGATAACTCGAACTTAAGATCAAATGGAATAACTTCAAGTGAAACCAGCTCTGAAGGTCGAGATGTATACCTCTACAAATTTAATGAACTTGACTGAATCTCAGAATGCTAAGGCCTTTGTTTTCTTATGAGTCTTTCTGGATATTCAAAAATAGATGGTGGATGTGGATCTAGATTTTATCTTGTATATATTTTAAGGATCGTCATCTTCTTTCTGCACTTTGGCTCTCTGCAACTTGAATCAACCTTCTTGAAAACCAGGTCTTCTCACCCATGGGCCTAGACTTCAATGAAAATGATATAATACACCCATGGAAGGCTGAAAGGATATCGATGGAGGTAACCACAAACCATAGCTAGCCCTACCAAACCAGATAGGGCTCTCTCTATGAAAATCACAGCCAAGGGTTTGGCTGGTGCAAGAATGGATTTTATGCTAGATAGCTTAGCTCTATGGTTTCAAATATTTAGTGTTTCTTATTGGATCAGGAGTTAAAATCAAGGAATGATCCAGGTGGATATTGGTGGCCACCCACCTATTCCATTTGGACCCGCACCATCAATTCTTGCAGCTTCTCACATTCACCACAACTTGTTATTTTTAGCAGGTTTCAGGTCTTGCATTCCCAGAGCTGTTTTGGGGCCTTAATGATCCAGGTGGACATTGGTGGCCACCCACGTATTCAGTTTGAACCCCCACCATCAATTATTTCAGTTTCTAAGTTGCAACACAACTTACTATTTTTAGCATTTTTTTCAGGTCTTCATCTTCTGGAGCCGTTTTGAGGGCCTAAATGACGTTTTTTGGGCATCGTTTTTGTAGAAAATATGATTCCATTCTTGAGTCGATATTCATGGCGAAATTTGTCTTCCTCGGATAGATATTTCTAACGATGTATCATGTGCATCAAACGGATATAGTATGTCGAAGTTACGTCCCCAATTTACCCAAACGGGGCACATAGTTTTGGTGCTTCATCTCGTCGAGTTAGGTTTTTGGAAGTTTAGAGTTCTCCATTTTTTCTCCAAAATAAATAGGCCCTCAAGCCTCATTGTAACACAGTTCATAGGTCTATAGCCACCGCATACCTTCTCAGATATTTGCTACCAGCACCCTAGCTATTTTATTTCCATTATATTTGTAAGCATATTTCTGTTATTTGATATTAATGAAATGAAGCCTTATTTCCACTACATCTCTATGTTTATGATTATTTCTGTATTCGATTGCATTCCTGCATAAATTTGGATCAGTGGTATTAGAGCGGTCTGCTCTTTCTTTATTTTTCTTTCCATGTCCCCAACATGGTTAGGGTATAAGGAGTTAGGGCTTGGTATGGTTGAACACTTGCAAGATTAGCCTCACAAACCCCAATGACCTCCCATGGTGGAAGAAAAGAAATATGAGGGACTAGGAGATCCTATAAAAATATTTCTCGACAAATCCCTTTAGAAACAAAGGAATGCGATGATGGATAATTTTTCTCAGATCTTTCAACGACTGCCCACCTACGGCGCATCTGCATCCAAAAACCACTCTGGAGGCGCCACTCCCTTCAAGGTACAAGTAAACTTTGACATTCCTATATTTTAAGACCAAATAGTTGCAGACGCCGTAGATAGATGGTTGAATTTGCTGGAAGGGTATTTCTCGGTCCATGATCTCTCTGACTGAGAAAATATTATTTTTGCACTCCTCAAATCCGGCCCCCATGTTAAAGACTAGTGGGAAACCTACCGTGAGCAAGAGGATGAAGGGGAACCCTCTCTATTCTCGGCCACACCCACATGGAATTCATTTTGAGATGGCATCAAGGAACAATATTACCCCATGGGGAGCTATGAGGACAAATACATCCAATGGACCATGCTATGGCAACAAAGGGATGAAGATGTGCACGAACTAATGAATATGTTCCATACCTTGCACACAAAGTTGGCTATTAAATATTCAGAGATACATTTGGTGCTCAAGTACTGTGGCTCTCTGCAAAAACACATTTAGGAGGAAATGGATTTCCTCGACATTACAAAGCTTGGCACGGTGTATCGGTATGCCACTAAGATCAAGTAGAAATTTAAGCAGAAAAAGAGAGAATTTGGATCTGCGAATTTGAAAGGTTCCCCTGAACCGAAGAACAAGGGGCAAGGCCAAAGCAGCGCTACTCAGAACAACACCACAAATCCAAAGGACACAAGGAAGTGGTGTGAATTTCATAGCAACCCCACTCATAGCACAAATGAGTGTCGGGCCAAACATTCATTGATGAACGAACTAAGGGCACCCGAATCAGATGCATTTTCTGATCCTGAATCAGAACCAGAAAAAGGAAATGACAAAGGGAAGAAGATCATTGATGTGGATCCTAGTTCCATTTTTTCCACCACCAAGATCTAGAGGGAGGATCTGGAGGATCCAGAGGAGGGTGAGTGCCTCTTCCATTCGAATATGTCGGTGAAGGATTCTCCACTGCAATTTCTTATCAATAGCGGAAGCCAAAGAACCTCATTTCAGAAAAGGTCGTGAAGCGGCTCGACCTACTAACCATAGCACAACTGCAAACATATACCATCGGGTGGCTCCACCCAGGGAGAGATCTCCACATCCGCCGGTAGTGCCGCCTTCCGTACAGTATCAAGCCATTCACGTATGAGGTATTATGT
Organism: Pinus albicaulis; assembly: GCA_034641835.2. Lineage (NCBI taxonomy): Eukaryota > Viridiplantae > Streptophyta > Pinopsida > Pinales > Pinaceae > Pinus > Pinus albicaulis. Next base: position 370,838,126 of record CM076576.1, read on the forward strand.
GATGTTGGTCCTCTTGATGTAGCTAATGTATTATTGGGCCAACCATACTTGTGGAGATGACATGTTGTGTATGAGTCTAGGCCTCGTGTTGTTGTTATTACTTTGGGAAATAACTTGTACACGATATCGGAGGTAGTACCACCTCTTGTCATCTCTTTAAATATTTCAAAAAAATGTAGTAAGATTGTTTCCCAGACCAAGAAATTTATTTTCCTTACAACTCGCTCACAGGCAAAGAAAAATATTGTGGCCACAACCTCGAAATTGGGCTCCCCTGCATGGCTGTAGTAGATGGACAAAGTCATGGAGGAATACGAGGAAATTTTCTCCTCACTCACAGAGGTTCATCTACACTGTCAGGAAAATCACTGCATTGATCTGACCCCCGACACCATACCTCATGCAACTACACAGACAGAATCCACACATGTACTGTTTGAGGTGGATAAGGAAACCAAATTTACTAATTACATCCAGCATGTCCGCGCACAGGTCCATGAGATCTTCAACAACAGAACATGCCTCATCTCATAGAGGATCTCAATGCAATGGGGACCATTTCTTCTTAAGGAGGGAGGAATGATCCAGTTGGATATCAGTGGTCACACACCTATTCCATTTGGACCCACACCATCAATTCTTGCAGCTTTTCACATTTAGCACAACTTACTAGTTTTAGTAGGTTTTTGGGTCCTACATTCCTGGAGCTGTTTTGGGGACTTAATGATCTAGGTGGAAATTGGAGGCCACCCACGTATTCCATTTGAACCCCCACCATTATTTCTTTTAGTTTTTAAGCTACAACAGAACTTACTATTTTTAGCAATTTTTTGGGTCCTGAACTTCTGAATCCATTTTGAGGCCCTAAACAATGTTTTTTGGGCATCGTTTTTCCAGCTTATATGATTCCACTCCGAAATTGATATTTTTGGCGACAGTTGTAGTCCTCGGATAGATATTTCTAAGGATGTATCATGTGCGTCAGAGATAGTATGTCGAAGTCACGTCCCCAATTTGCCCAAACGGGGCCCATAGTTTTGGCGCTTCATCTCCTAGTGTTATGTTTTTGGATGTTTAGAGCTCTCCATTTTTTCTCAAAATAAATAGGCCCTCGAGCCTCATTGTAACACAGTTCATAGGTCTATAGCCGGCACATCTCTTCTTAGATATTTGCTACCAACACCCTAGCTATTTTATTTCCATTATTATTGTAAGCATATTTATGTTATTTGATATTAACGAAATGAAGCCTTATTTCTGCTGCATCTCTATCTTTATGGTTACTTTTGTATTATGTTTTGTTCCTGCATAAATTCGGATCAATGAACTAGGTAAAAAGATCAAAGGTTTCAGTTTCAAGAGATATAGAGGAGCAAGGTAGCTATGCTTTTGTGATATATTAGTAGTTGGTCTATGTAGTGTAGGGTTGAATGAGCAAGAAGATCATAATGAGCATGTACGCCATGAATTCATTAATCAATAAGATGAAACCTAAAAATTATTCTTAACAAAACAAAGATTTATTAAAAGAATTCTTCTTAAAACCTCTGCAGAAAATCACTGAATATTAAAGATATGGTAAGGAGACAAGTCTATCATTCATATAAATATATAATAGAGCAAAAACATTATCACAAACTCACAACACAAAAATTCTTGAATAATAGTTTCAACTGTCCTTTTATTTCTTGTAAAAAATGATGAAGTACAAGCTACAATACTTTCACCCTCTAATGTCCAACCATCAAAATGACTGAGAACCACAAACATATAGACTAAAAAAAAATTCCCCTCTCTCAAGGGTCGAATCCCTCAGAGTAGGAAAAACTTACATGAATCCCTCAACAAAACCTTAATGACTAGGGAGGTTAAAACAAATCCTCCATTTAGAGTTTGACTAACCTGTTCCTCATCAATGAGGCCCAAAATTACACCAAAATGACTATAAAAAGTTCATTTACATTTTATTACATCACATCAACTTGAATTTAGATAAAATACATAAAAAAGCTAATATTTCGTTGAGAAAACATAAAAAATCTCACTAACAAGAAAAAGCGCAACGCATCTCTACAAAAATGCAACACCTTGAAACAAAAAACACAGTGCCAAACTTGTAAGGGACTTTTGAAGGCCTACTTGTGCTCCAAATCTAGCTCTAGAATATGCAATGAAAATATAAGGATGTCTAGTTGTCATTAGACACCTCAAGTAAGCCAAATTGACAATCCATGGTAGAGAAAAATGCATTCTCCCACAATTACTCCCAAAAATGTAGCGGCTAGTCCAGAAAGGTGGGAGAAAGTGTATTTTTGACATATTTTTGGGCATTTTATCTCAACCAGTTTACTGAAAATGCATCCTTGGTAAATAGATGACATGTATGAGTGATTATATACCTAAACATATAAAAATTTTGGCATTTAAATATCTGAGGAAAAATAATAACACCAAGGCGTTGCGCTTTTTCTTGTAATCAGATTTCCAAATAGTCCAAAAGCCACAAAAGACCAAAATTTTCCAAAATTTCTTTAGAAATTGTTGAAAATTGTCCCATGAGGCCAAGTGATTATGTGTCATGCAATTAGGTGTAATATCCCTAAAGGGAGAATGCAGCAATACTTAAACAAATATAAGGACTGCAACTAAGTAAACAAGAAATATTAAGACAGCATCAGAATTTACAGAGAAGCTGAGCCAATTTATTTTATTGGAGAAGATTCAGTCACCATGTACAAAATAGGAGGCGATCTAACCAAAGATATGGTCTAGAATCACCCTACAAACAAGCTACAATAGGTACAGTGTAATTCGAGAGACACTGCAGCAAATACTGCGTAGTCTCTTCAGCAGAATATGAACATATAGTTGCAAGCTGAAAAGGAAAATGTAGATCTACTCAAATCTAGAGCTCACATGATTCCAAGATTCAACATTTGGCCAATGTGATGGATTCTAAAGATAACCCAGAAAGGATTTTCCAAATCTACAACTTTGGAAAATCACCTCCCTAGGATTTGATCCTCAATCTGCTGGGAAATATAGATCTAAATCTATATCTGAAAAATATATGGCTGAAATATGTTATCAAATCAAATCTATGCTTGAATGGTTGATACCTTCTTCAGATCTATGAGCTAGAAGCTCTAGGTCTAGCTTCTCAATCCTCCGATGATGATTTCAGCTGCTGCAACACAGTTGCCACTAGAAACTGCTCTGTGAGGGAAAGAGAGGCCTTCTTCCTACTAAAATATTCTATAATAAAATCCAGGATGATGGTGAGACCGATGGAAATGCAACGAGATGAACCCTCACAATATTGCTAGCTGAAATACTAGCAACTTCCTTCCTCCCTTTTGATATGCAAGATAGATAGCGTAATTCCTGAAGGAAGTACCGCTGCAGGGAGGTCATTAACCTTTGGCCCAATGCCAAATCTGAAATCAAGCTCTGGGAATGCTGATTTATAAGCCCAAGGTGATGGGAATAAACCCTCACCAGTTGTCCAGGTGAAGTACTGAAGACAACTTCTACCTTCCAAACTGATCTTCAGAAATCTGCAATTTCGAATATGAATGTTCTATAGAAAGTAGAGAAAGGGATGTGGCACTTAACCCTGATGTAGAATTAAGTACAATACACTTTCTAGAGCTACTCTAAGAAAGAGGTGGCATTCCATCTCGTGAACACCCTGTGCTAAACAACAGCTGCAATCTCTGCTAAACAACCCAAGAAAGCAGTGGAATGTCACATGAAAAATATAGATATAAAAATATCTTTATGTCAAGAATATCCAGCATACCTCCCTTCTTGCCTTCATCTCCTATATATAATTTTTGAGCCTTCCCAAGCCTTGGCCCTCATCTAGACTTCGCTGTCACACATGGACAAGATCTTCCATGTTGGACTGCGCTATTTGACCAAATCAACCATCATGTCTAGGTGCAATGTACACCTTCCATCAAGTGTGCCTTGTTTGCACAACGTCCTCCATCACATTATCATGAATGTCCCATGATATTTGACATCTTCAAGATCTTAGTTGACTAAATCATCCTTCTGTTTGATCCCTTCAATATCTTAGTTGACTGTGTCAACCTCCATGATCTATCTCATTGATGAGACAGGTTCTCCAATTCCATTCACATTAGTAGTTTCTCAACCACCTTATTACGCAGATCTAGAAATAATTAATCCAAATTCACACACATAAAGTGGATATTTATTCATATTTAGGATTATGGGTCCCTCTACCCTTTTATTAACTTAATTAATTAAGAAAATTAAGAACTCTAATATTCCAAATATCAAGTGAAAATTTGGGAATATTATAGTCCTCCCCGAAATTTTTTTGCTTTCCCTCAAGAAACTCCAAAAAATATATGCAAGGCCATCTATTCCCCTACAAATGGAATCCAAATAAGGAATGCTTCCTCCATTTGCTGCAACATGCCATGTATGTTTGGTTCCAAGGTTGTCTTTTAAAAACACATAGAATGACTTCTAACTGTTTCGTTAGCTGCCCTCCTCCCATCATGAAGTACCAAGTGACAACCATATAATGTCCAAAATCATCTTCAATACATGAGATACATAAAATAAAGTAGCTCTCTCCATAAAGAAAAAGCTCCATCACACAATACATCTCCTCATCCCATGCTTTATGAATTTGATTGAGCATTCTCATTCTCACATCCTTAGCTCTGTTGGCCCTGTTGGATCCAAGCATCATACCATAGCTATGCAAAAGAAGAAGGAAAGGATCTATATGGGTATAAAAATATGTCAAACCATATTCTCCTAACAGTAACCACCAGAGTAAGGCCTTTTTCTGCCATCCTCCATCTCCTCCATGTAAGATGGACAAGCCAAACTCCCCCAAAAGTAACCAAAGAAACAAGAGATCTTGCTGCTTCCTCTCCTCCTCATGTGCATAATGAAGAAAAAACATACTGATAGACATATGGAATGTCACATTATCCCAATACAAATGAACTCCATTAATACACATCATGAGAGCAGCATGCCAAGCTTTTCCCGATACAAAACACATAGACATAAGAGATGTCATGTGGTGGCCAAAATCTCTCAAAGGAAACCAAAATGAACATGCCTTCTTTCTCTGCATTCTATCATTGATACGCAAGGCATGAACCAAAAAATTACGAGCTATTGGGTGGTAACCATGCTCACCCAAGAGCAGCCAGCACAGCCATGCCTACTCCATCATTTCATAAGTGTTCCTCAAGGCATGGATCAAAGAAATATGAGCCTTTGGGTAGTGAAAAGAACCTCCCAATGGAAACCAACGTAACCAAGCTTGTTGGCCCATGTCACAAATCTAAAAGTGGTCATGCTACCCCTTGCTTATCATCCTCACCCATTCACCCCAATATGGAAGATAAGTGATGTTCTGCATAATCATGGTATCCTCCCTTTGTAGAATACCATCTTCCCCAAACAGATGAAGAACTTTGCACTTCATGAAATGTTGAAGTGCACCTCCAATGAGATCTCTTAATGAGACCTTCTTCTCATCCATGGCCTTCCAAAACCAATGAGGTTTTGGATCTTATGTTGGTATAAGTTTCTCTTTGAGCTATGAGATGCTCATTGAGAAAGTGTCATCAAGAAAGGAGAAAAGGTTTCTCATATCTAGATGTCTACCATTCATCATCTTGTCCTCCATTGCTTCATGAGTGAAGCTACCTTTAGAACACTCCAATAATAATGTGGCCTCATCATTATCACCACAACTAAGTGACGACGTTGTAGATCTGCAAGGTAATACATCTACTGTCTCAAAGCAAGGTATAATATTGATCTCATAACTAGTCCTTGTACATAGGGTCATGCTTATCTCTCCTTCTGAAACTCTACACTTCAAATCGAGAGGTTGAATGTAGTTCCTCCATGGCAACCTGGGATAGTTTTCCATCTCCTCCTTGATTAGATCAAGGGTCCTCAGTGATGTGATAATTTGTTTCTTCACATCAGCATTTGGATCTAACCCTTGGTCATGCATTGGCCCTGATGGCATGTCCCTATATGTCTTAATAAGATCTACTGAAACAATAGGCAATGAATGTGTATGCATACCTTCGATCAACTGATATGTGGGAAACTCTTGACAGAACACAAGAGTTCCTCCAACTGGGATAATGGTGTCTCTAACTGTTGGTAAGAATGATGACTTCTCTTCTACAAGTATACCAGCACTAGAATCTTCCTCCTCTTCCTCATGCATCTCCTAAATCATGCATGGGACTCTATGTGTCAAGAGATCAAGATTATCTTGCAAAGATGTAAGTATCTCTTCTCCAGATGTAAGTACTTTTGTAGCTGGTGGTGAAAGTAGTAACCTCTTGTCTAGAGTGACAAGATTGACTTTCTCCTTTGTTTCCTTAGGAAATTTCCCTTTGTGGTTCATCTCTATCTTATTCACATCAAAATTCTTCATAAACTTCTGTAACAAATCTAAATATTGAGTCACCTTTGCATGCTCCATGTGACTAAACCACCAATCATTTGCTTCATCTAAAAGATGAAGTGTTGCAATTTGAACATCCTCTTCTTTAGCTACAGGATGTAGCCTTAAAACTGAATCTATCTCCCTCCTCTAAGCCTTAATAGTGCTTGAGGAAGATCCATAAAATGTAGGCAAATGGAATCTATTATGACTCTTTCTTCTATTGCTGTTATAGGATCCTCTTTCTTCTTTGATTTTGAAGAATTGTTGGAGAGTTAACTTCTCCTTGAATGCTCTAGACTGTGCTTTATACTCTTCAAGATATAGACTGAGAGTCTCATGATTCTCAGGTTCATTCCTTTCTTCATTTCTATACCTCTCAACTTCTTCAGAAAAGGTGGGTATAGCAGATCTATGAGGAGATCCATGATTCTTTGGTCTTCTTCTTCTTTTCTGATAGGAAGTGCTTGGACCTTCCTCATCAAATCCTCTTCTTGGATCTTCTTTCTGTCCTTCCTTCTTCATTTGATTGACCTCCTTGGAGAGATCATGCATGGATCTAAAGAAAGAGTGGTAGAGTTTTCATTCTCCATGATAGATCTCATCTATCTACTTCTTCTTTTGATGCAAAAGATGAAGTGTCCACAAGCTGGGTGTAATGTTCCTTTTTCAGGAATGTCATCAACCAGCAATCTATTCTAGAGATTGACTGAAGGGGAATTTATTGGATGTCTCACCTTCTCAAGGAAGTGTGAGATCTGAAGGCTATCTAGCCCTTTTCAGACTCTGTCTATAGAGCTTCTTGAAGAATCCCACTCAAAATTCAACTACAACAATATGCAAACACATACATGAGTATGCCATGAAGAGACAACAATATTTTATGAGATGTGAGACAAGAGGACATTTATAGCCAATGAATAATGTTATAGCAACATAATAAGTACAAGTTCTTGAGGAAACATCAACTTAAGAAAGGCAATGCAAGCCTCAACAATACATGTACATGGAAATGGAAGAACACTGCAATTTATGCGTAAAACCAGGCTATGAGGACGCAGTCTATGATATAAAACTACTAAAAAATGATCTCAATACATGAATATGACGATATATGGCTCAAACACAATAGGGGAACAAATCTCTAACCCTTAGAATAAAAAATACATCAATCCTCCAAGGGATTGGCTGAAATATACAAAATGGAAAAAATGTCGGAGTTGCTGGGCAGCTGCTGCAACTCAAATCTGGAACTCAATAGAGAAGTTTGAATAATATGACCAATATGAAGTAAACCATCTCCAATGGATCTCGAAAGTGGAAGGTTGATCCTTACACTTGAGATCTCACCCTCCAATCAACTCTGCAAAACCCCGCAGCAAATGCACTATGAAAATAACGCAGTTACTGGAGAAAAATGCGCAGTAGGGGAAAGAATATGAGTTGGAATGATGCCAATATCTTCAAATAAGATCCAAGGCTTCCAAAATAATCCTCCAAAGGCAATAAAGACTCTCCCTCTAAAAAACAAGCAATGGAAGAGGTGTTGTGGAGTCTCCACTACAACACCCTACAACACAGTATTATGTTGTTGCAGCAATAACGCTATCCTGGAGGAGGATTCTTTGGCCTTCAGCCAATAGATGTGGAGAGTGAAGAACCAACCTTCAAGAGGCCTCTCAATAAGGTGAGGAAATCCTAAACGGGAGTTTCCCGGCAATTGTTGCTAAGCAACAAAGAATTCTCAATGTCTTAATAGACATGAAATCATAAACATATGCATGAATGGAAATGGCTCTCCTCCTCTCCATATATAGAAAGTGAAGGCTCCCCATGGGCCCTACTTCTAATTAGGGTTTTCCTTCCTCTAGAAGCTTCCCTCATACGTTGTCCCATGTAGTGATGTCCACCTCATATCCTGCGCTGGTTGACTTGGTCAAACCTCTTTGCAAATATATCCTTCCACACATGAGGGTGTGAAATATGGTTCCATGGCTAATCCCTTTCCATAATAGAGGGATTTTATTTATCTTTTTATTGTCATTGGGCCTCCTTACCCAATTATTCATCTCCTAAATGAATTTAGACAAAAATTAATGTTCCAATTTATTGAAGAAAAATTTGGAACATTACAGTCCTCCCCTCCGAAATGTTGCTTGTCCACAAGCAACTGCAAGGATAGAACTGAAGAATCTCCACTCAAGGTATGGAGGCTGAAATATAATGAGGAACATTTCCCCCATGTGGATCCTCCATCCCCAAGCAATCATCCAAACAAAATGAGCCACCTCCCAACAAGGCAACTCCTGAAAATATCCTTCCACCTCAAGCTCCGGAAATGAAGGTGGGCTGAAAATATGAACTTGGCAAGCATCATAGCTCACCCCATGATGTCCTTCTCTCCACTCATGACCAGTGTAGAGTGTATGATGATCTCGGGCTGCAAAAGTATTGCCCTCAAATGGAAAAATGAAGAAAAATCCTCCAAAGATTTATCCTCCAACAATGAAGAACAAGCTGGCCCAAAACAATCCATCCATGAAGAATAGGAAAATATCTTCATAGAGTATCCCAAGGTGAAGTTTGCTGCAAGTTTTATATGATGATGCATGATGCAAACAATATCTCACAAGGATACAGTGCAGTTCCATGTTGGAAATTTTGTCATTGATGGCAAAGGAGGTAGCAGATGCAGAGACATGAACAGTTACAAGGAGACAAAGACAGACAATGGAGGTAGCAAATAAGAGGCAGAGTGACAGAAGTAGCAGAGGCAGAGCGACAGAAGCAACAGAGGCAAAGCAGCTATAAAATTCCAAGCTGGGCATTATTTATATACATATAAAAGTATGAGAGTGATATCTTGTGTATATATGAACTATGTAACGGAGCAATAATAAAATGGAGATTCGGACGGAACCTTGTGTAAATAAGACGGAACCAGCGCATGTTTGATGTTGCCCCGAGTTAGTGTTAATGTGAAGGAATTAGCGTTAAAACGGTGTATTGAACTATTAAATTAAAACCCAGACCGGAACCTGGAGCATAGGAGGAAGTGGAACCACGACCAGATGAACAGTGAACGCAGATTGCCGAAAACAACCCTGCCATTTAGCACTGCTTTTCCGGAGCAGGCGGTATTTTCTGAATTGGAGCAATTCCATACAGGAATCGACACGTGGCCAGGGACCCGTTTCAAAACCACCCTTTAAAGTGCGCCTTCGCGCGTTATACATCGATTGAAGACATCAAGTGAAATCAATACACACCATTGATCTGGAGGCTCGATATCCGACGGCGATCATTCGCAGAACTTGCTCAAATTTTAACTAAGGTGTGAGGAGGTTAAGCCAGGTGTTTACAGAGAGTTAAATTATATGGTTCAATATTCAACTATTATGTTGCATATGAGGGTTGTAATGCGAAGTTAGCGCATATGTGCATATAAGATATTGTCAGGTTATAATTATACAGGAGTATGGAATTAATATATAAATCCTTTGAATTTAGATAAACCAGACTTGTTTATTTAATTAAACTTGCCAGCGTGGAATTAAAGAGAAGTGGGAGATTGCCAGATGAGAAAATGGTTGAACACGAAACTTTGAATGCAATTAAAAAATGGGAGCAGATATTTGTTTTGTTAATAAGGCAAAGTGTTTCCTGTAAGATGAAACCAAAGATTATACAATTGATGTTATATGGTAAAGATTGTGAGCACTGATATATCCTTGTGATTAAAAGGGTTTATAAAAATGCAGAGAGTTATTTTAAGTTTGACTAAAAGATAGTTGTACATACAGCTGTTATATAACTGGAATGAACAAGAAAAATACAGGGATTCAAAAGTGCAGTGAACAAGGAATATACAGATGACAGTGAACAAAGAGTATGCAGAACAGATTCTTAACAGCAGCAGGAAAAGACAAATCTAGTAAAGCCAAAATCCAGAAAAGGAGCTGAGTAAAATTGAAATATGTAATTAAAAATGTGAATGTAAATGTTGTAATTAATTTTTTATTGTTTGTGATGCAAAGGCAAGTATCCTAAGGAAAATACAAAATCCCACTGTAGCATGGAAATTTGTACATATTGTAGTAATTCTAAAAATGAGTTGGAAAAAGGAATAAGGAGACAGAAGCCAAAGAGTGATGACTTTTCACTTCAAATTCCTTGTGAAATACAAACAGTCATGTGAGAATTTCTATATATAATATCAATGTCATAAGCTCAATAAGGAGAGAGAGAGAGCAAATATAGAGAAGGAAGAGTATAGAAGTATAAGGAAGAGAAGATCAAGAAAAGAAGAGAAGAAAGAGAAGCTACAGAACAGAGCTGATATCTGAGGTAAATCAGCAAACATTCAGTTTGTTAAATTGAGGAAGTTGGAGCTTCCCTATCAAGTTGCAGCTTGATAGCTCTCAGTTGTAGCTGAATGAGGTTGGAGCCTCATGTAGGTTGGTGCCTGCAGAAAAATAGTGGTGAGAGGGAGTTGGAACTTGCCTTTGCATCACAATAATAATAAGATGTGGTTTTCTCCCTTTATGGGTTTCCACTTATATCTGGTGTCTTTGTGCATGATGTTTATGTGTTGGTCTAATTTATATCATCTGCTTAATACCTGCTGCTCTCATATTAAGTCTGTTGTTCTATTATATTAATACTTGTTGCTCATATTCTAAGATTATTACATATTAAGCTGGACATGAAATGAAGATGTATGTTAGTTTGAATAAAAGGTTTAAAAAGACTATGAATGTGTTAAACTGATTCACCCCCCCCCCCCTCTCTTAGTTTAACTAAGAGTTCAACAATTGGTATCAGAGCAGGTTCCTTTGTAAAAGTCTAACAACTGAAAGGAGATCCTAGGTTCCCAAGATGGCTAGTAAAGAAGGATGTTCAACCAATAAAGCCCCTTTCTTCACTGGTGAAAATTATGCTTTCTGGAAAATCAGAATTAGGACATACATAATGTCTCTAGAAATAGAAGTTTGGGCTACTGTGGAATTAGGATATGCCCCGAATGCAACTGACACAGAAAAAGACTCAAAACAAGATTTTGTGGCTAATGCAAAAGCCATGAATGCCATCCTGAATGGATTATGTGAAGCACAGTTTATTAAAGTAATGCACAAAGACACTGCCAAAAAAATATGGGATACTCTTGAGAACATACATGAGGGAGACCATAAAGTAAAAACTGCCAAACTTCAAGTATATAGAGCCCAGTTTGAAAACTTAAAAATGAATGATGATGAAGACATTGCCAGTTTCTTCCTAAAAGCTGCAGAAATTATTAACAATATGAAAGCTCTTGGAGAAAAAATGCCAGAAAGTATAATTGTGAAAACGATTCTAAGATCTCTTCCATCTAGGTTTAATCCAAAAGTGTCTGCAATAGAAGAAACAGCTGATTGGGAGACCTTGACCATGAACCAGCTACTTGGAAATCTAACAGCCTATGAAATGAGGCTCCCACAGAAAAAGCCAAGTACGAGGGAACCAGCCTTTAAAACAGAAAATAAGAAAGGAGAAGAGGGAGACATATGCTCTTGCTCGGATGAAGAAGAGGCAAAGTTTGTCAAGAAAATGGATAGAGGCTCAGGTAAATACAAAGGTAAACTCCCCTTCAAATGCTTTAACTGTGGAAGAGTGGGACACTATGCTGCTAAGTTTCCTCACAAGAAAGTAAGAAATCAAGCTCAAGAATCAGAGAAAAACACATCAAAGAACTGGCAGAAAGGAAAGAAATTCAGCAGAAAATCCTTTTATGCTCAACAAGACAGCAGTACATCTGAAGAATCAGATGAATCCTCAGGAGAAGAGGGAACCTCTGAATTTTTGCTAATTGCCATAGAAGATCTTGAAGTACTCTTGCTAGAAGAATAAGAAGAAGGTGAAGTAGACCTTGAGGGGGAACTAAGAAGTGCTCTAGAATAGATTGATAGACTCAAACTGAAATACAGAAAACAAAATGACATTCTCCTCAAATATGTATGAGAAGAATAGAATTCAGAAGTCCTTAAGTAGCTAAAAGTAGAGCTTGAAGAAGCCAAGAAGATAGAGGACATGTTACTTAAGCAAATCAAAGAAAAAACTCAAGAACAAGAAAACATAGAAGAAGAAGTAGTATGTATCAGAAAGAAATTAGAAAATACTCAAAGGAAAGTGGTTATAAACTCTTCCCAAACAACAAGCACTATTAAGTTGAATGCAATTTTGGTTGCTCAAAGATCCCCTATGATAAAGACTGGAATAGGCTACGAAGGAGAATCAAGTAAAGGAAAATAAAAGGTTGACAGAGAGATTATTTTTGTAAAAGCAAAGAAGAATGATGAAGTAGATCAAACAATTCCTACAAAAGAATAAATATGCAATAAGGGAGATAGATATCAGAAGAAACCACTTGTAGCAAAGAATGTAATAAATACTAAGACCCCTGAATATGTAAAATTTGGAAACCATCAAAGAAGATTCTTCCCTCCAATGAAAAATGCCACCTGTTATGTCTGCCACAAATTGTGACACATTGATGCATATTGTCATGCAAAAAGGAGTAATTCAAACCAGCAAAAGATGCAAACATGGAAGAGACAACCTTACATCAGGTATGCAAATATCTTCTATGGTTACTGCTTTTATTGTAAGGAATTTGGTCATAAAATCATTGAGTGTAGAAAGTGTGTACAAATATTGATGTTTAACACCTCAAGGAGGTTTATGAATCAACGAAATTCTGTTCATACTCATAATTCTACAAAAACTATAATCAAATTTTGTATATGCAATCAAGTTGGACATATGTCTTCCAAATGTCCTCTAAGAAGATGGAGGTCATCACCTCACATAATATACAAAACAAAAGGGTGCCTCCAGTGGATAAAGAAGGTGAATAAATGTGACTTGGGTCTAACTACTCAAGATCTGAAAAGTCAATGGTATTTGGACAATGGCTGCTCTAAACACATGACAGGAGACAAAAGTAAGTTTATTACTCTTGATGAAAAGAAATTTGGCAATGTTACTTTTGGAAATGATAAATCAGGTAAGATCAAGGGAAAAGGCTCAGTCAGCATAGATAATGGAAGAGGAAAGGCCCAAGATGTAATATTTGTAGATGGGCTGAAAGAAAATTTACTGAGTGTCAATCAGATGTGTGACAAAGGCTGCGAAGTTCTCTTTAGAGCACAAGACTGTGAAGTCAGATCAAGCACAACAGGAAAGACTATGCTCAAAGGTGTCCGAACAGAGATTAATGTGTACATAGTGAAAGATGAGGATGAAGCCTTCCATCTTAGCAAACTTGAGGAGTCATGGTTATGGCATAGGAGATTGGGACATCTCAGCTTCGACCATATCATCAGACTGAGTAAGAAGAAAGCTGTCAGAGATATGCCTGAAATAAAAAGGCCTTCAAATACCATATGCAAATCTTGTCAATTGGCGAAATAGACTCGCATATCCTTTAAATCTAAAGATGAGCTATCAACAAGAAGACCACTCCAGCTTGTGCACATGGATCTGTGTCGACCTACAAGAACTAAAACACCAAGTGGAGAATCCTACTTCATGCTGATAATAGATGATTTCTCCAGAATGACATGGGTTTCTTTTCTCAAGAACAAATCAGAAGCACTAGAAAAGTTTAATACATTCAAAGCATTACCAGAAAATCAAACTGGATGCAAGATAAAATGTATCAGATCAGATAGAGGAGGAGAATTCACTAATTATGACTTTGCAGACCTATGCAATGAACATGGCATAAAACAACAATTTACTATTGCAGGGACACCTCAGCAGAATGGAGTAGCGGAGAGACAAAATAGATCTGTCCAACAAATTTCCAGAGCCATGATGCAAAAGAATAATATTGCTCAAACCTTTTGGGCAGAAGCTGTACACACAGTAGTACATATTCTAAACAAAGCTCAATTAAGACCTAACAGTTACAAGACACCTTATGAGCTATGGCATGGTAAACCTGCATCAATCAAGCACTTTAGAGTCTTTGGTAGCAAGTGATACATAAAGAATAATGATGAAAATCTGGGGAAGTTTGATGCAAGAGCAGATGAAGGGATATTTCTAGGATATGCTTCCAAAAGTAAAGGATAGAGATGCTACAACAAGACTCTTCGAAAAATTGTAGAAAGTATTGATGTAAGATTTGATGAAGAACTTCCAAACAAGAAAAGAGATATAGATTACAGTAGCCGTCCTGAAAAGCATGAAGAAGAGGACCAAGATGATGAAGAAACAAGCAAAACATTAGAAAATGTTGAACTGAACTCAAAAACCCCCTCAAGATACACCCAAAAGAACCATGCAGAAGATCAAATCATAGGAGACAAGAGTGTAGGAGTGCAAACAAGAAGGCAGCTAACTGAACAGACAAAAGAAGTATACATAGCAATGTTATCACAAATAGAGCCAAAGAATTTTGAAGAAGCCAGTAAGGACAAATCTTGGGTAAATGCAATGAATGAAGAATTGGACCAAATTAAAAAAAAACACCTAGGAACTAGTTCCTAGACCAATTGAGAAGAATATCATTGGTTCAAAATGGGTATTCAAAAACAAAATGAATGAGCAAGGTCAAGTAATTAGGAATAAAGCCAGACTTGTCTGCAAAGGATACTCACAAATTGAAGGGCTTGATTATGAAGAAACATTTGCCCCTGTAGCCAGAATGGAAGCTATCGGAATGTTCCTGGCATTTGCATGCTACCAAGACTTCAAGGTATATCAAATGGATGTAAAGTCTGCTTTTCTTAATGGAGATCTAGAAGAAGAAGTGTACATGGAACAACCAGGAGGCTTCTCATTGACAGAAAAATAAGACTATGTATGCAAACTGAAGAAAGCCCTATATGGACTAAAACAGGCTCCTCGTTCTTGGTACTCCAGATGGGATAAATATTTACAAAAATAGGGTTTTAAGAGAGGTGGAGTAGACAGAAATCTATACATAAAAGCCCATGAAAATGAACTCCTGATTGTTGTTGTATATGTTGATGACATTATGTTTGGAAGCAAAAAAGATGAACTAGAAAAATGGTTTGCTGAAGAGATGAAAACAGAGTTTGAAATGTCTATGATTGGAGAGTTCAGTTTCTACTTAGGACTGCAAATTCAACAAAAGAACACAGGAACTTTCATCTCTCAAGAAAAATACTTAAAAGAAATGATGAAAAAATTCATAATGGAGGACTGCAAACCTGTGACAAAACCCATGATCACGGGATGCAAGCTGTGTGCAGAGGATGGGACTGCAGATGTAGATCAAAAACTCTACAGATCCATGATAGGAAGCCTACTGTATTCGACAGCATCAAGACCAGACATCATGCTAGCAGTAGGACTAGTGGCAAGATATCAAGCAGCACCTAAACAAAACCATATTCTGGCAGTAAAAAGAATACTAAGATATCTACAAGGAACAACACAGTACGGACTTTGGTATCCTAAAGGCAAAAGATTCACTTTAACAGCATACACAGATGCAGATTGGGCCAGCTGTGTTGATGACAGGAAAAGTACAAGTGGAGGTGCTTTCTATCTAGGAGAAAGTCTGGTGGCATGGTTCAGCAAGAAACAAACATCCATCTCTCTGTCTGCAGCTGAAGTAGAATATTTAGTAGCAACAGCATGTTGTACACAAGTCATGTGGATGAAGCAAACTCTTCAAGACATGAAGGTAAGCATTGATGAACCTATTTCAAACAAATGTGATAATACAAGTGCTATAAGTATATCTAAAAATGTTGTACTTCACTCAAAAACTAAACATATTCCAATCAAGTATCATTTCCTCTGAGAAAAAGTGGCTCAGAAGATAGTAAAGCTGGAATATGTAATAACAAAAGAACAGACATCAGATATATTTACAAAACCTCTTGCTAGAGAACCATTTCAATATTTGAGAGATAAACTAGGAGTGGTATCTGCAGATGCTACTCTCTGATATAAAGAGAAAGCACAATTTCAGGGGGAGAACAAAAACTAAAATATCATTTTAGGTGGAGAACAGCCAGCAAGGAAAGCATGAATCAGGTCCTCGGGATCAAAGGATTAAGGCAAGAGAACACCAAGTTATCATCCTAGAGTTATCTGCATTATTCAAGCATCAAAAGGTCAATTACAGAGCAAAAGGATCAGTATTGTGCTCTGGAACATTATATTAAGAATCTAAAACATAAAATACGAGTAGTGATTATACATCTCTGACTACATAAAGCTGATACAATGTATTCTATGAAGTATCATTATTCTCACTTTTAGCTCTATACAAGTGAAAGAACTGTATAAATTTACAGTGTATACTCAAAGTGTTCTCTCAACAAGTCTTATACATCACTATGGAGCAGCATGGTACAAAGTCAGCAGAAGAGGGCCTAAACATAACTCAGAGAGAGGAAACGCAAAAAGCAACCCTTTGCCATTGATGTCAAAGGGGGAGGAAGAGCAAGCAATAGGAGAAAGAGCAGGCAAACAGAGAAAATGTATTGCCATCAATGCCAAAGGGGGAGACTGTTGGAAATTTTGTCATTGATGGCAAAGGAGGTAGCAGATTCAGAGACAGGAATAGTTACAAGGAGACAAAGACATACAATGGAGGTAGAAAATAAGAGGCAGAGTGATAGAAGCAGTAGAGGCAGAGCGACAGAAGCAGCAGAGGCAGAGCAGCTATAAAATTCCAAGCCGGGTGTTATTTATATACATATAAAAGTCCGAGAATCATATCCTGTGTATGTATGAACTATGTAATGGAGCGATAATAAAATGGAGATTCAGACGGAACCTTGTGTAAATAAGACGGAACCAGCGCATGTTTGATGTTGCCCAGAGATAGTGTTAATGCGAAGGAATTAGCGTTAAAACGGTGTATTGAACTATTAAATTAAAACCCGAACAGGAACCTGGAGCATAGGAGGAAGTGGAACCACGACCAGATGAACAGTGAACACGGATTGCCGAAAACCACCCTGCCATTTCGCACTGTTTTTCCGGAGTAGGTGGTATTTTCTGAATTGGAGCGACTCCATACAGGAATCGACACGAGGCAAGGGACCCGTTTCAAAACCTCCCTTTAAAGTGCGCCTTCGCGCGTTATACATCGACTGAGGACATCAAGCGAAATCGATACACACCGTTGATCTAGAGGCTCGATATCCGACGCCGATCATTCGCAGAACTTGCTCGAAGTTTAACTAAGGTGTGCGGAGGTTAAGCCAAGTGTTTATAGAGAGTTAAATTATATGGTTCAATAGTCAACTATTATGTTGCGTATGAGGGTTGTAATGCGAAGTTAGCGCATATGTGCATATAAGAGATTGTCGGGTTATAATTATACAGGAGTATGGAATTAATATCTAAATCCTTTTAATTTAGATAAACCAGACTTTTTTATTTAATTAAAGTTGCCAGCGTGGAGTTAAAGAGAAGTGGGAGATTGCCGGATGAGAAAATGGTTGAACACGAAACTTTGAATGCACTTAAAAAATGGGAGCAGATATTTGTTTTGCTAATAAGGCAAAGCGTTTCCAATAAGATGAAACCAAAGATTATACAGTTGATGGTATATGCTAAAGATTGTGAGCACTGATATATCTGTGTGATTAAAAGGGTTTATAAAAACGCAGAGAGTTATTTTAAGTTTGACTAAAAGACAGCTATACATATAGCTGTTATATAACTGGAATGAACAAGAAAAATACAGGGATTCAGAAGAGCAGTCAACAGGTGAAATGTACAGATGACAGTAAACAAAGATGATGCAGAACAGTTTCTTAACAGCAGTAGAAAAAGACAAAATCCAGTAAGCCAAAGTTCAGAAGAGGAGCTGAGTGATATTGAAATATGTAATTAAGAATGTGAATGTAAATGATGTAATTATTTTTATTGTTTGTGATGTAAAGGCAAGTATCCTAAGGAAAAGACAAAATCCAATTGTAGCTTGGAAATTTGTACATATTGTAGTAATTCTAAAAAGGAGTTGAAAAAAAGGAATAAGAAGACAGAAGCCAAAGAGTCATGACTGTTCACTTCGTATCCCTTGTGAAATACAAACAGTCATGTGAGAATCTCTATATATAATATCAATTTTGATAAGCTCAACAAGAGGAATAGAGAAGGAGAGAGCAAATACAGAGAAGGAAGAGTATAGAAGTACAAGGAAGAGAAGATCAAGAAAAGAAGAGCAGAAAGAGAAGCTACAGAACAGAGTTGATATCTGAGGTCAATCAGCAAACATTCAGTTTGTTAAATTGAGGAAGTTGGAGCTTCCCTATCAAGTTGTAGCTTGATAGCTGTCAGTTGTAGCTAACTGAGGTTGGAGCCTCCTGTAGGTTGGTGCTCGGTAGAAATTAGCGAGCAGCTCTTTAAAAGTTGTAGCTTGCAGAATTGAGGTAGGAGCCTCCTGTAGGTTGGTGCCTGCAGAAAAACAGTGGTGAGAGGGAGTTGGAGCTTGCCTTTGCATCACAACAATAATAAGATGTGGTTTTCTCCCTTTATGGGTTTACACTTATATCTGGTGTCTCTGTGCATTATGTTTATGTGTTGATCTGATTTATATCATCTGCTTAACACCTGCTGCTCTCATATTAAGTCTGTTGTTCTATTATATTAATACTTGCTGCTCATATTATAAGATTCTTACATATTAAGCTAGACATGAAATGAAGATGTATGTTAGTTTGAATAAAAGGTTTAAAAAGACTATGAATGTGTTAAACTGATTCACCCCCCCTCCCCCTTCACAGTTTAAATAAGAGTTGAACATTCCATCCACTGCAACTTCAGAAAATTACATGGCAAGCAATGTACAAGATCCATCTCATCTAATAAAGGATAGTAAATGGATGAATGTAACAACAATACATGATCAAGCACTTTCCCATGGCTTTAAAATGGATGAATATCAATCTCATGGCCCACCTCAAAAGAAAACAAACTTGTGGCTGTGTTGGCCATATCTCCTCCCATGCTCCCTTTAGAACATGTAGTGCAGAAATTGTGAGAATTTTTCCCACCCAAAGACACATCCAACTCATGTGCCTCTCTCATAATCATACTTCTCATACAAATATGATCTATATCAGCAAATTAACTCATGATCAGCAATAAAATGGAGAGAATTTTGAAGGTATCATGTGGTGCAAGAAGGTACTGACAGCTTCCCAAACAAGTACAGCGCAGTTTTACAAGTTGTTTCTTGATAAAAGTACATGGAAAAATGTTTCTTTCTACATGGTTAATCATGCATGTATTCATATGATACATGTTATAGTGTAGAAACTGAACATACATGTGATGATAAAACATTTTTCCAAGGCCACAAAATATATGGCTGCCTCCATCATGTAGATTGGCCCAATAAAACTCATGGAGCAATGTGACAAGCTTGCCCTCTTATGAAGCAACACACTGCATAAGAATGGTAAGAGTGTGCAAATTAATGAATGTACAAACAAAATTCTCACCATATGCTGGAAGTAAGATGGTACATGGGTCCATAAATGAGTTCTCCATAGTTTTTTGGCATGCTATGAAGAAGAATTAACCATGTGCTGCAAGAAGATAATCCTCCTCATGCTTGGAAATCCAAGTTAAGAAGAATATGCCATAGTGATAGATGTCTCTATCATCATTACCTCCTCTTTTTTCATCAAGTGAAATAAATATTAAATGATCATGGGACATGTCGGTTATGGATCCACCACACTTTTGCTGGGCACACTTCATCCATAAGTCTCTGCTCCCAAGTGACAGTGCTGTGAGCTCATGCAAATAAGCTCATGTTAATACAAAGCTCTGTTCTTTCACATGCTCCTTGTCAAAGACTCCTCTAATAATGCTGCAACAAATATGGAATACTTCCCAAGTTGGAAGTGCTTCCAAGTCCTCATCAAAGATCAAGGAGATAATTCCATCTCCTCCTCGTGCAACATTATGCAAAGTGTGAGATCAAACCTGCTCTTGCTCTCCCAAAAACAAGTAAAGCAACAAAATATTTTGTTGCCTCCTCATACTTCCATCATACAACTCATGTGATGGAGACACAATGAATGATATGAGTAACACATCAACACCATGCATCCATACTCTATACTTCTCAATGATGCAAGTATCCATCCTCCTACTCTTAGGACTAGTGTTTTCCAAGAGATGGCCAAACTCTTTCAAGAGTAACCAGCGCAGCCAAGCCTCCTGCTGTCTAGTATCATAAATCTTCAAGTAGCCTCCCAGCTCCTTGCTCATCAACCACATCCACTCAACCACTTGTGGATTCTTTATTCTCCTCTTCATCTTGGTACTCCTCGCATGAGGGCTACCATCCTCCCAAATCAAATTCCTATCTTTAAACTTCATGGGGTTTCGAAATGCAATCTTCTCAAGGATCAATGAGACCCTATCAAGACCCCAATAGGTGGTAGGAAAAAAACTCCCATTATGATGTGTACGGCTCAAGGAATTTCCAAAAAAAGCATGAGAGGTGTTATCCATCCTAATATGTCCTCCATCTTCTATCTGTTCTCATGAGAAAGGAAGAAAAACATTGCACTTCATGGTGTGTTGAAGTGCACCTCCAATTAGATCTCTCCTTGAGACCTCCCTCTTATCAATAGTCTTCCAAAACCAATGAGGTCTTGGATTTGAAAGTAGAAGTCCTCTTTGAGCTAAGAGGAGCTCATTGAGAAGGTGTCATCTTGTAGGGAGAAAGTGTTTCTCACTCCAAGATGTCTACCATCAATCTTCATGGCTTCAAACCCCAACCTCCAATGTGATGTACAACCCAACAATGGATCATGAGAATGATGGTTTGATTCCTTCTTGAATGTTTCCATGTTTCACAGCACAATGCAACCAAGTTTCTCTATGTTAGCAGTGTGATTTGACCCTTGGTCATCCAAAAGTAAACTTCCACAATTTTCCAAAGAAGTTGTTGCAACAATAGCTTGTGGAAATTCTTTCATACCTTGATGTGCATTTCGAACTTCTTGTAGGGCTGCAAGATTTCCTTCCTAAAAAGTGTTGGCTGCCCCAACTATTGATGTATGTGGCTACTCCTCCATGAGTGTGACAGCATTATCAAAAGGCTCCTCAAGTGGTGATGTGATCTTTTCTTTTTTTTCCCCTTCATCATCAAAGGTTTTGATCAACCCTTGGATGAACTTTGCAAAAGTTTTCACCCCTTCATGGCTCAAGTGGCTGCTCCACCAATCATAGGCTTCACCCTTCAAGTGCAGCGCTGATATTTCAACAACTTCTCTCTCTATCACAGGTTGTAGACAGAAGAGTGCTACCAAATTTTTCACCCAAGTTGTTGCATTAGATGACCCATCAACGGTAGACAACCTGGGTCATGGTGTGTTGAAGTGCACCTCCAATTGGATCTCTCCTTGAGAGCTCCCTCTTATCAATAGTCTTCCAAAACCAATGAGGTCTTGGATTTGAAAGTAGAAGTCCTCTTTGAGCTGAGAGGAGCTCATTGAGAAGGTGTCATCTTGTAGGGAGAAAGTGTTTCTCACTCCAAGATGTCTACCAACAATCTTCATGGCTTCAAATCCCAACCTCCAATGTGATGTAAAACCCAACAATGGATCATGAGAATGATGGTTTGATTGCTTCTTGAATGTTTCCATGTTTCACAGCGCAGTGCAACCAAGTTTCTCTATGTTAGCAGTGTGATTTGACCCTTGGTCATCCAAAAGTAAACTTCCACAATTTTCCAAAGAAGTTGTTGCAACATTAGCTTGTGGAAATTCTTTCATACCTTGATGTGCATTTGGAACTTCTTGTAGGGCTGCAAGATTTCCTTCCTCAAAAGTGTTGGCTGCCCCAAATATTGATGTATGTGGCTACTCCTCCATGAGTGTGACAGCGTTATCAAAAGGCTCCTCAAGTGGTGATGTGATCTTTTCTTTCTTTTCCCCTTCATCATCAAAGGTTTTGATGAACCCTTGGATGAACTTTGCAAAAGTTTTCACCCCTTCATGGCTCAAGTGGCTGCTCCACAAATCATAGGCTTCACCCTTCAAGTGCAGTGCTGAGATTTCAACAGCGTCTCTCTCTATCACAGGTTGTAGACAAAAGAATGCTACCAAATTTTTCACCCAATTTGTTGCATTAGATGACCCATCAACGGTAGACAACATAAATCTATTTCCTTTGATTTCTTTTTCGCTACATGGTCTCTTCTCTTCCTTTAGCTGGATGAAATGAGTAAAATCTAGAGCCTCCTTGAAGCCTCTAGTTTGAGATCTATACTCAACAAGGTAATCACTTAGAATCTGATAATCCAAGTGTCTTCTATGCTCAATGTCTTCTTCTTGATGAGAATAGGAAGTGCATCATACTTCCTCTTCTTCTTCTTCAACCTTCTTGACCTCCTCAGAGAGGTCTCCTCTAGATCTGAGCACGCATGATAATAAACTCATCTTCTTAAACATTCCGATCTTCTTGGTGAAGACTCACAGGCTGAACCAATAAAGTTGCTCTGATACCGCTGTAATGTTTCTTTTTCAGGAATGTCAGAAATTAGCAATCTATTCTAGAGATTTACTGAAGGGGCATTTACCGGATGTGTCACCTTCTCAAGGAAGTGTGAGATCCAGAGGCTATCTAGCCCTTTTAAGACTCTGTCTATAGAGCTTCTTGAAGAATCCCACTCAAAAGTGAGCCACAACAATATGCAAACACATACATGAGTATACCATGAGGAGACAACATTATTTTATGAGTTGTGATAAAATATGATATGTATAGCCAATGAATAAACAAGTACAGGTTCTTGAGGAAACATCAACTCAAGAAAGGCAATGCAATCCTCAACAATACATGTACATGGAAATGGAAGAACACTGCTATTTCTACATAAACCCAGGCTATGAGGACGCAGTCTATGATAGAAAACTACTACAAAATGATGTCAATACATTAATATGACAATATATTGCTCAAATACAATAGGGGAGCAAAGCTCTAACCCTTAGAAGTAAAAATACATCAATCGTCCAAGGGATTGGCTGAAATATAAAAAATGGAAAAAATGTCGGAGTTGCTGGGCAGCTACTGCAACTAAAATTTGGAACTCAATAGAGAACGCTGAAGAAGATGAGTAATCTGAATTAAACCCTCTCCAATGGATCTCCAAAGTGGAAGGTTGATCCTTGCACTTGAGGTCTCACCCTCCAATCAACTCTACAAAACCCCGCAGCAAATGCACTATGAAAATAACGCAGTTACTGGACCAAACTGCGCAGTAGGGGAAAGAATATGAGTTGGCCCAATGCCAAGATCTTAAAATAAGCTCCAAGGCTTCCAAATTGATCAACCAAAGCCAAGAAAGATTCTCCCTCTAAAAAACAAGCAATGGAAGAGGTGTTGTGGACTCTCCACTGTAACACCCTACAACACAGTATTATGTTGTTGCAGCAATAACGTTGTCCTGGAGGAGGATTCTTTGGCCTTCAGCGAAAATATGTGGAGAATGAAGAACCAACCTTCAAGAGGCCTATCAAGAAGGTGAGGAAATCCTAAACAGGAGTTTCCCGGCAATTCTTGCTAAGCAGCAAAGAATGCTCAATGTCTGAATAGACATGAAATCATAAACATATGCATGAATGGAAATGGCTCTCCTCCTCTCCATATATAGCAAATGAAGGCTCTCCATGGGCCCTGCTTCAAATTATTTTTTCCCTTCCTCTAGAATCTTCCCTCCTACATTGCCCCATGTAGTGCTTTCCACCTCATATCCTGCCCTGGTTGACTTTGTCAAACCTCTTTGCAAATATCTCCTTTCACACATGAGTGTGTGAAATCTGGTTCCATGGCTGATCCCTTTCCATACTAGAGGGATTTTATTTATGTTTTTATTGTCATTGGGCCTCCTTACCCAATTATTCATCTCTTAAATTAATTTATACATAAACTAATGTTCCAATTTATTGAAGAAAAATTTGGAACATTACACTGAGCCAAATATCATGCTTTGATTCCACTGTAATATACCCAAAGGGAGAATGCAGCAATAATTAAGCAAAATATAAGGACTGCAACTAAGTAAACAAGAAATATTAAGACAACATCAGAATTTACAGAGAAGCTGAGCCATTTTATTATATTGGAGAAGATTTAGTTACACCATGTACAAAATAGGAGGAGATCTAACCAAAGAGATGGTCTAGAATCACCCTAGAAACAAGCTACAACAGGTACAACGTAACTGGAGAGGCACTGCAAAAAATATTGCACTGTCCCTTTAGCAAAATATGAACATATAGTTGCAGGAGAAAAATGAAAATGCATATATACTCAAATCTAGAGCTCAGATGATGCCAATATTCAAGATCTGGCGAATGTGATGGATTCCCAAAATAACCCAGAAAGGATTTTCCAGATCTACAACTTTGGAAAATCACCTCCCTAGCATTTGAGCCTTGATCTGCTGGGAAATACAAATCTGCAGCCACATCTGACATATAGATTGCTAAAATATGTTATCAAATCATACCTATGCTTGAAGGATTGATCCCTTCTTCATATCTATGAGCTAGAAGCTCTAGATCCAGCTTCTCCATCCCCCAATGATGATTTTAGCTATTGCAACAAAGCTGCCACCAAAAACTGCACTATGAGGGAAAGGGAGGCCTTCTTCCTACTAAAAAATGCTGCAATAAAATTCAGGCTGAAGGTGAGATAGATGGAAATGTCAGGGGATGATCCCTCATAGGCTTTCTAGCTGAAATACTATCAACTTCCTTCCTCCCTTTTGATCTACAAGATAGACAACGTAATTCATAAAGGAAGTACTCCTGCTGGGAGATCAATAACCTTTGTCCTGACGCTACATCTGCAATGAAGCTCTGGGAATTCTGATCTATAAGCCCAAGGTGATGGGAATAAACCCTCACCAGTTCTCCAGGTGAAGTATTGAAGACAACCTTTACCTTCCAAAATGATCTTCAGAAATCTGCAATTTCTGAATATGAATGTTCTGCAGAAAGTAGAGAAAGGGATGTGGCACTTAAGCCTGATGTAGAATGAAGTACAATAATATTTCTAGAGATACTCTAAGAAAGAGGTGGGATTCTCGCTCGGGAACACCCTCTCCTGAACAGCACCCGCAATATCTCCTAAACATCCAAAGAAATTAGTGGAATGTCACATGACAATTCCAGATATGAAAAGATCTTTACATCAAGAATAAATAGCATACCTCCCTTCTTGCCTTCATCTCCTTTATATAATGTTTGAGCCTGTCCAAGCCTTGGCGCTCATCTAGACTGCACTATCACATGTGGACAAGATCCTCCAAGTTGGACTGCGTTGTTTAACCAAATCAACCATCATGTCTAGGTGCAATGTACACCTTCCATCAAGTGTGCCTTGTTTGCACAACGTCCTCCATCACTTTATCATGAATGTCCCATGATCTTTGACCTCTTCAAGATCTTAGTTGATTGAATCATCCTTCTGTTTGATCCCTTTAAGATCTTAGTTGATTGTGTCAACCTCCATGAGCTATCTCATTAATGAGACAGGTTCTCCAATTCCATTCACATTAGTAGTTGGTCAACCACCTTATTATGCAGATCTAGACATAATTAATCCACATTCACACACATAAAGTGGATATTTATTCATATTGAGGATTATGGGTCCCTCTAACTTTTTATTAACTTAATTCATTAAGAAAATTAAGAACTCTAATATTCTAAATATCAGGTGAAAATTTGGGAATATTACATTAGGTATGCTTCAGCAATAAATTCAAGCTTATCTTTCTCCTTTTCCTTCATTAGCATTTTCTTAAACTTCTTCTTGAACTGATTGATCCTGACCTGGGAGACCTAGTTCCTTGTATAATATTGCATAGCCATGTTCCTTTATAGGTTTTTATTATTTTTTTCCTTCTTGAGAATATTTTCCAAGTGGAAATTCACCCTATTCAACCATCCTACTTTGTCTTTTTCAATTTATGCCAAAACGAGTTCATTAAAAATCATTTGAGTTGTTGGTGGAGATGCTTCTTTTTACTGCTCAAGTGCCCTCTTGAGGCCTCTTGTCCTTGGTATACTTGTTTTCACCTATGCTTATTGATCCTCTAAATCATCAATATCAACCACTGCCTTACCTTTGGCATCATCCTTGCTCGAATATGCTTTAGGCTTGATTAAGAGCATATGATTTACCTTTAACTGCATGTTGTCCTATTGGAAGAATGAAACCAAGAAATTTTCCTTTGAAAAAGTATCCTTTAACTCTCTAATCTCCGCCTCCCTCTCCATGAATATCTTCTCTGTTTTTTTTTCCTTT
Organism: Pinus albicaulis; assembly: GCA_034641835.2. NCBI lineage: Eukaryota > Viridiplantae > Streptophyta > Pinopsida > Pinales > Pinaceae > Pinus > Pinus albicaulis. The sequence goes on from CM076576.1 coordinate 370,864,917, forward strand.
TCATTCTCCAAACCTTCCATATTAGTGTTATTATGGAATTTTTTCTCATCCTGCAATGGTGCCTCACGATGTGATGATGCTTGTTGCTCACCTGATATAAGTTTGGCCCTTTCAACAATATATGGAGCAAAGAAAAGCCTGTTACCTCTAGTATAGGTCTGAGTTACCTCTTCCCTAGGAGTTATTTTTGTAGGTTTTTTTGTGGAGGCAACCTCTTGTTGTGTTGGTGATGACGAAGGATTACAGTGACTACTAGACTAAGCTGGAGAAGAAAAAAGAGAAGTTGACTATACAAAACCATCTCATGACAAATTGATATATGCTAACTGATGGAAAAATAGGATTTTCACCAACCCAAGGTGAAACAAACTAGCATGATGATTTTCTCCCAATATTTGTACCTTCTCTTCCATTTTTACCATGCTTTTGTTAAGGTAATGTGGAAAATTTGGGGCTCTTACACCGGTGAAATGCATCAAGAATCTCATGTGATACTAATATAACCTTGAGTACCTTCCCTCAGATGTAAAATATATCATGATAAATTTCATGAGAGGGGTGTAATTTTCCAACAAATATCTAAATGGAAAGATATGTGTTGGAACCACTTTTTATGCTGGCTTCAAATACATTTTGTAACTTTCAAGGTCAAGGTCTCTACTCTTGAACCAATTTTCTCCACAGTTTGGAACCCCTGTAGCTGTCGCAATGGTCTCTATTTAAAGAGTGAATACCACCCCTACAACATTCACCTTATATCTCATCAATCTGGTGGCAAACGTTTTGGTAAGTATCTCATGAAAACCTAGTTCCTCAACCTTTTGGAAAAAGGCAAGGCAACCAACATCTTGAAATGATTTCTTAACGAAGGGAGAAGACATGGTATAATGTGCTGAATTTTTCACAAAACTGATGATATAACCTCTTCTTTTCCTCTTCGCTCAGTGGTTTCAAAATCCATTGCAAACCATAGCTCAATGGGAAGGAGAATTAGGGTTTCGTGTAGGGAAAAAGAGGGAATTTGGGTAGTTTTTAGGAATGAAGGGAGATGAAGGGGTTAGGGGCCTCCTAAATTCTTGGAAAAAATTTGTGGGATAGGGATAGATGTTAGGGAGTAGGAAGAGGTGAAAGTTTAGGGAATGAGTGAGGGGAAGGGCTCTAAAAGGGGAAAACATAGTCCTAGTGTAGGAAAGTGTAGTTTAGGCTATGATTTGTGGGAAAAACATGAAAATGAAGGATATGGGTGAGGGAAAATGATTAGGAAGGTGTAGAGCATGTGGGGTAAGGTGAGTGAGCTTTAATATTAGGGTTTTACTCAACAATTGTTTAATGATATTGTGAAACCAATCAAATGAAACCAAAACCTTATAAGAGGGAGTTGACCCTTCCAAGCACAAAATGAATAAAAAAGAGGAAACTTGAGGGCCCACTTACTTGTATATGATACACTAGAACTTTATTGTTGATTTATAATTCCTTTTAAATGATGATTTTTCTCCCTTGAAGAAAGCACAACAACTCTGGGAAAAGTGCAGCAAAAGCGCAGCACAACAAATGTGCAGCACAAGCACAATGTAGCAAATGTGTATTAAATGTGTAGCACAAGCACATCATAGAGGAGATATTGGCAATTTGGTAGCGATAATTTTTTTTTTATGGGGGTGCAAGATCTCTTTGAAGGTGGAGAGATGTCTATTGGAAATTAAATGAGAAAATGAAAATCTCTTTCGTCTTTCGTACCTTTGGAAATTGATTTTGTCTTCATAGTGATGTAATGGCCAACCATGTCCTTTTTACCTTTTGATTTGAAACTATAGCTTTATAACCTTATGAAACATATTACATCATTATTAAAATTAAATTACACTTTTGTGAATTTTATTTAATATTTTCACTATTAGTACTCCTTTAATGCTGAATTCGATGGTGAATTGACTGATGTGACCCTAAGACCTAATGATGACACTACATGGAATGAATTGAATGATGACCATGGTGATGAGACTGAGATGGTGATGGAGACAATTCAGTGATGAATCATCAAAATAAATGATGGAAAGACCAAAACATGGACTGAAAGGAGTAGTAACACACCTAGACACACTAGCCAGTGACCACATTTTTATATGATGACCTACTAAAATCATAAAAAATTTACCTAAGACCCTAATAAAACCTTGTATGAGAATATTTGATCACTAGTGATTGGCAGGATTAGCATAAACTAACAACCATAATGTTGTTCCTCTTGATTCTAATACTATGAGCATTTAAACTGCCCACACTAATAAGGAAGTGGGGGAGATTCTGAAAGTGTTCTTAGGAGAAAGGAATGGAAAGAGAAGCAAAAACTATGATAGCGGCTAAATTTGGGCCCAAAAATACACATAAAAGGGAGGAAATAAAGTTGCAGCAAGAGAGTTAGGAGGAGAACACATTAAGGAAGGGAAGAAGTTGTCGATAGGGTGACACGGGAGGAGGTCTATTAGTGTTGGTACCTACCGAAAGAGGGAGTCTACAGGGAGGGCTAAGAGAGATCATCAAAGGACATTAGGAAGTGTTAACGATCAGAGCTATGAAGGGACTCGGTTTGACACACCACACATGGTTGCAGGGGAATGAGAATAGCTAAGTCCACACACTATAGAAGATTCAGAATGAGAACAACATAATCAAACCATACCTAGGGTTTAACTCACCACCTCATGTGCATCTACATATCAGGAGGTAATAAATAAATGCACTAATTCAACTATCATAGGAGGTAATCATAGTCAGGGAGGATGAAATACTGGAAGTAACAAAGTTGTTCAAGGTGCATGAGGGATGACCCAAGGTATTTACACTAATGGTTGTATGTATTAAGGTGCAAAGTGTTATAGTAATACAATGAGAATAAGAGGAAATACTTCATCAAAAATTATTGCTTAGACTACCATGCCATACTTAGATATGCAAATTTCCATGTTTCATGACCTTGGGACTGAAGACCTAGAACAACATCTATTTGTGTGTTAGGTTTTTTGGAAACCTAACAAATCCCAAGATGAGGCTATAAAGATTGTAAACTTGGAAGCTATGTTTAGTGATCACACACTAACATGGTATATGAAGTTAAAAGTCTTGATTCCAACTAGACAAAACAAAACTCTAGTGGATATTAAGTAGGTTCCAATTAGGAAGTTTCATAGGCCTAATTCAAATTACCAATGCATTCTGGAACTCAAGGAAATCAAGAAAAGTCTTCGAGAATTAATATGGGACTTTGATCAACGTTTTAAATTTTTTAAGAATAGACTAAGGTTAGACATTATGGATATGAAGCATAAGGAATGGTTCATTGTAGGATTGGTACAACACATTAGGATACCCTTGACGTAGTAGCAGATCGATACAAAATAAAAGGCATAGGAGTTGGCCTTGAAATTGGAATATTTGTCTTTTAGTGGAGGAGATAACAATGGAATGGCACAAGTGTAGTCCCAATTGGCTACGATGGCTTCCAAACTCCAAGACTTGACAAAAATAAAGGAGAAATGAGAAGAAGTGCCGTGTACCATCTGTCAAATAGAGAGTCACCATAGGAATGAGTGTAAATTGTTCACTGATTATATGGCGATTGGAGTGGCCAATATTATTGCATAAGGAAGAGAAATATGGTTTGAGGTCTTCAAGGAATGGGGCTATATACCATCCAATTTCCAGATGATGTAAAATTATGAGTACACAACCTATTTTTTATTTTAAAACATTTTCAAATCGGTGGCGCATGATATCCACCACTTATATGCACTAGAGTTGATTTTTGAATGCACCTTTGACTATTTTTTAGTATAGGGTCCGAAAGGAATGGAATCCATGTCAATTGGATTCAACCAAACCAGGTATAATTGAGGTGGAAATTAAAAATAAGAAGGATGAGGACACGACATGGTTGCTAGAGGACATGTAGGACTAATTAGAGGAAAAGGAGGAATTTTTCAAGGACAAAGAACCACAATTTGTTATAATTATCGATAGCAAGGACACTTGGCAAAGGATTGCACCAATCCCTATTGTACCTATATTTATTGAAAATTATTAGATCACTTTATGGAGAAATATCCTGAATTGATAAGAAAGTGGTAGGAAAAGAAGGTGCCTAATGCACAAATGATAGTTGTCGAGCCACATAGGAATGAATAACAGGTAGGCATGATAACAGGAGGAGGTTTTTCAACAAGATTTGACACTATGAAACCCCAAACATCACAACTCTAGTGGGTGATAAGAGATCCCAAGGACCCTCATAAATTTGACACAATAAAAGAAAATACCATGTATAAGGAGGCTTGACAAGAAATAGTTGTACAATAATGAGATACTTCAGAACCTATGCATGATATGAACACATTAGATATATTTTATACTGCTATAGGTAGAGAGAGACATACTACAATAGATCCAATTTAGATTCTACTACAGAGTTTCTTGGAGCTAGTCAAAGATTTGCAGGCCTTTGATAACTTTAGAAAATTGGTGGAACAATGCACCAATGAAACTTAGGAGACTATTGCGCAAACTTCCCTGAAGGTTTTGAATCAAGTTGCTCACAAGAAGAGGACCAAAAAATAATTCCCATTTTGAACATATATTGGTGAGTATGATATGGAAAAAAATATTCTAGACCTAGGATCATATGTAAATATTTATTGAAAAGTACTTGGGAAAATATTGAGGTACCTAAGCTGATGTGATCTCCAACTGAGCTCAGATTGGTTAATTATCATTTTATTTTTCCCATGGGATGGTTTCTAGGAGTTCTTGTGGACATCAATGGAGTATTCAACACTTTCAATTTTGCACTGATCTAAATTGTGGATGATATTGATCCATATCTGACTCTTCTAGGGGTTGACTTGGCCTTTGTTAACTAGGTAGTTGTCAATTTAAACAGGAGGTATATGATCTTCAATGGTGGAGACGTTCTATCCATTGAACTATTGGATCCAAGGAAGGCGGATCAATATGTGGAGCCCATGATAGGTAAATTTGGTAGCTGAAAAATTGCTAAGTTGGTCCAACATCAGGTCTTTGACATTTGATTTAGAAGAAGCCCCGGAGAATTGGAAGAATAGACTACATGGATTCAACACGAGAATGCATATCTGCTATGAAAATGTTGTGTTCGATAAGGATTGAGCCACATAATCCACCTTGCTTTGATGTTCTATTAGAGGTAGATATTTTTGTGTGGGAGTATGAAGATTAGATACGAGAGTGCCAGAGGATTCTTGCACTAAATTTTATGTTGCACATTACACCAACCAAATTATGGGCCACACACAAGGATAAATTCCTTCATTGGAGATAATGCAAATAAATTTTGAATTTTAGGTTCAGGACCAGTTATGGGTTTCCTAGAGAGAAATATTCAGGTATGGAATGCCCAAGGACTCGCTTAAAGTGAAGAAATGTAACATCAATGACAGGGAGAGCAACTCATTAAGAATGGGTACATCAATTTATCCGCACCTTATATATCATCCCACCCAACTAGTATATTTAATTGGAAGTGTGGAGAGGAACACAGGATTGTGATGAATTGGTGCAGAATTTCAGGGTGAACTTTAGTTTTGAAGGAGGCGATCCAGTGTTGGACGAGCCTCTAAAGGTACTGCAATGAAAGATATTTGTTGAGGATGATCCATCCATGATCATAGATAGAAATCTATGTGATGCACATCAATATTTGCAGTGCGTATAATATTTTCAGGAATGTTACAACGTGGTAGAAAGGGGAGAATATGACAATGAGGATGCCCAAAAAATTAAATTCAGAAAGTGGAAGGTGAATTTGCGATGGAGGGTATGCCATTAAAACTCATGAAGTCTAAACAACTCATAAATACAAGGAATATAAACATCAGGACCAAGGAATGTTCCAAAAAAATACTATCGCAGATTATTGGGAAGAGGATATTATCGAGAAGGTCATAGAATTTTTGTGTGAATATCAGGATTTTATTCCTAATACTTTTGAAGAAATGAAAGGGATTATTGGTGATATGAGAGAAATTAATATTCCCTTCAATCTATATGTGAAGCTAATAAACGGAATATTGTATCGACTGAATCCCATTTACAAAGAAAAGGTTAAGCAATAATTGAAGAAGTTGATCCATGATGGGATCATCCAGACGTTGGAATAATAAGAGAGGATTAGTCCAATGGTGGTTCAAAATAAGTAAAAAAGTGAAATCATAATTTGTGTAGATCTGTAGAAGTTGAATGATGCATATTCCCATGACCCCTTCCCTACCAAATTCCAAGATGAGATTCTAAAAAATGTTGGGGTACATGAAGTGTCCTCTTTTACTAATGGATTTTTAGGGTACCACCAAGTGCAAGTTTCAAAAGAGGAACACCATAAAAAAAAATTCACTACAAATTGGGGATATTTTTACTATATGGTAATGTCATGTGACCTGAAGAATGTGCCAACAATTTTCTCCATTACAGTGGTGGAAAAATTTAAGGAACTTATGCATAAATTCTTAGCGGTATATTTGTATGAATGAATGATGTTTAGCTTATTGAAAAAAATTATTGATGTATTGTGATTATTGTTAGATAGGTGTAGACAATTGAATATTTCTTTGAATATTAAGAAGTATATATTTTTCAATCCTTTTGGTATTTTTTTGAGGCACATTGTCTGTTAATAGGGGTTTCTGGTAGACCTAGCAAAGCTTGTCATCATTGTTGAACTACCACCGCCTACTACAGTATGACATTGGAGATCCACCCTGGGACATACAGGGTATTATCAAAAGTTATTACAAGGATATGCCAATATATTTTGCATATGAACGGGCTATTGAAGAAGGGGGTATAATTTCAGTGGAAGAGGAGTTCCAAATAGCTTTGGGTACTTTTAAGGAAAAAAAGGTTTTGACACGCGTCCTAGTCTTCCTAGATAGGGGCAATATATTTCACTTACACGTTGATTCTTCTTCAATCTCCTAAGGAGAAATATTGGATTAGCCAGGGGAAGGAGAGGTAAATTACCCTATGGCATTCACTAGTCAAAATTTCTCGGCCATCGATAAAAATTATACTGTTAAGGAATAAGAAGGGTTGGTGATGGTGTACGCCCTCCAAAATTTTAAACATTATTTTTTTTCCAACAAATCTAAACTATAGAAAAATCATTGTTCCTTAAATTACATGGCTAGCATGTCAGTGTGAGGGGAGAGGATCTATTGGTGGTAGTTATATTTTTAGGAGTATGATTTTCAGGTGGCGGCTAAATGAGGGAGATTGAATCTGGGTCTCGATCACATGTCATGTTTGACTTTAGGTGAAGAGGCATAGAACCTGGAAGAGGACTTAATAAAAGAAAAAAAATTCACAATAACTATGATATATGATTATTCTGTAAAGCTTTCACAAGTTGTGAATGCTAAGATGACACCAAAAGGCTATATGGTGGCACAAACGAAGGATCTCATTGTCAATGAAGTGAACTATTAGTTGATTGTAGGGGAACTGTTTAAACTAGGGGTCGAAGAAATGTTAATGAGATGTTTCATGGAACATGAGAAACCTCTGATATTGGTGGAAGCATATTAAGGGGTCGCAAGTGTCACTATGCTAGTCGACCTATAGTGAAAAATATTTTACGATTTAGTCTATGATGGTCCACCGTACATGTTGATTGCAAGGAGTACTACATGACTTGAAATGTATGTGAAAGGGTACGAAGACCTTCTTGGTGAGACAAGATGCCCCTAAACCCCCATATCACTCTGTAGCCATTCGATCAGTAAGTTGTTGTCTCCATCTTGTAGGTTTTAACCCTATACAGAAATTATCTACAAATGAATCTCAAAAACAGAAAATAAATAATAGCAAGAGAATAAAACATAAAACAAATATACACAGAGATTTTCCCCTAGATCCCAAAATGGGATGACCAGCTTGATTTTTCATTATATTCCTTTTAGTTTTACAAAACATATATATACATGCCGAAGCATACACAAACCTCAATCCATTAACCCTATATTAGAACATAACCATAGTTCGCTTGACCAGATCTAGAAAATACCAGGAGCTGAAAAACATCGTCCCCCAAAACCATGTGCAAACCCATGCACAAAAACATAGGTGGGTCCGCCGACCGAAAAAAAAAATTCCCGGGCCACTGCCGCCCCCCCTGTGACCCCCCTGCTGCGCCCGATGCACGCCCGATGCAACACACATCGCGTGCGAATAATCATGGAAATAATATAACACGTACCCAACACATCTAACTAATTGATCCACCAACAATAAGAACTATAATATGGTACATTATTACCACTACAAATTATTTAACTAGGTGGGATGAAGCTATACCAATGAAAGAATGTAGTGCAGAGACTATTGTACGACTTTTATCTAATAAGATACTAACTCTGTTTTCTTGCCCCATAATTTTGATGAGTGTCCAGGGGACACATTTTCTAAAAAATATGATAGCATCATCGATGGAATAATTCAAGATTTATCATCAAATAGTATCCCTTATCATCCCCAAGCCAAAGGGATGTGGAACGATTTCAATAAAATATTATAAAATGCCTTTACCAAGGTGTGTAACATGTAGTGTCGTGACTGTGATATGAAATTCCTTTCTTTTTTATAGTCTTATGAAACTAAGTGTAAGAAGTTAAACAGATTGGCCCGATTCTTGTTGGTGTATCGAATGGAAGTTGTTATGCTAATGGAGTTTCTCGTTCCTCACCTATGAATTGTGATAGCGAACTAGATGATAGAGTCCACAAGAGTGGAGAGGTGATTATAGAATTTTTTTTAGCTAGAATAATATTGGGTGTTAGCACGATTCCACTAAGAGGTCCAAAAGGCCAGAGGTAAAACATGGCATGATTGGATAATCAAGAACAAAATCTTTCAGGAGGGATATTTGGTGTTGCTATATGATAGCCAAATTTTGAATCATCTAGGTAAATTCTGAATGCACTAGATGGGATGGATGGTGGCACAGTATAACTGATTAATATAGATGGCATGCCATGAAAATGATTTGTAAATGTAAGTAGGCTAAAAATCTACTCGGATAACCAAGCTACCAAGCACCATATATAGAGGGTTAAGGGAACCAACCTACCTGAATGCACTAGCCAAATTTTGAATGCACTAGCCAAATTCTGAATGCACTAGCCAAATTTTGAATGCACTAGCTAAATTTTGAATCATCTAGGTAAATTCTGAATGCACTAGATGTGATGGATGGTGGCACAGTATAACTGATTAATATAGATGGCATGTCATGAAAATGATTTGTAAATGGGAGTAGGCTAAAAATCTACTCGGATAACCAAGGTACCAAGCACCATATATAGAGGGTTAAGGGAACCAACCTACCTTTTCTATAAAAATAAGGAAGAATCAAGTAGGGAGTAGGAGATATAGAAGAATAAATAATTTATCCTACGGGTAGTTTCTTGTATTTAGCTTTAGAGTAATAAATCACTATGTACAAAAAGAGCCAAATTAGGTAGCACACACTGTTGGGGGCACCAGTGTCCAAGATAAACCATTGAAGGTGCTGATTTGACTAGAAAAATTTCACAAGAGTCATTGTTATAATGGGTCCCAATCACATAAATTTAGTTAAGCATAACTAAAAATGATGGGTAGAGATGTAATAGGAAAGAAAACATGACTACCAGTTAATGAGCATGGCTTGGGAATCTAGCTCATAATTACAAACCGAATTAGGGGCTTACGAGAATATGCTATCAAAAGGATCAAAATTATGGGAATAAAAAATGACCTTCCTATTCACCTATAATGAGTAGATAATTTTTATGATGACATATCATGTCAGGTGGTGACATTACAGCCAAGTATTTTCTTAGGGTGCGAAGATGGACAAGTGGATGAAATGTGAGTGAGTGAGTGGTACCAGTAGTTGTCAAGATAGTCATAAACCATGAGCTGGAGGGGAAGTTCAACATTGTAAAATTATCCAAGGAGAGAAGAAAAGAAAATTAAGAAAGGATGGTAGGCTAACCAAAATGGAAGAAGAGATCCCAATAGTAAAGGAGTGGAATATGCAAAAAAAAATTCATTTTTCCTGACCAGAAGAGTAGAAAAAGAGTGCGATAAAAGGAAGGGAAACTGAAAATAAGAAAATATTTATGGAAATACTAGAGGTTACAAGCTTAGAGACAAGTTCAAAAGTAGTGGATTTTACACTAGTTGTGGCTTGAAAATGTGAGCTAGGGTACACACCTCCATTTTCAAGACCTTTAGTAGAAATGACAACACCTAATTGAAGAAAGTATATTGTCAAAGTGTCACTACTACCATCGAGAGTGATCTCTAAAGTAAAAATGAGGAATATTATGCAACAAATTATTTATTTTGATCGTGATATCTTTTATCCATCCTGGCACCCTAACCTTCAGTATTATATGTGGCTACCGCTAGATGTGCACAAGGTACCTGAGCTAAAACACCAGGAGTGGGAGAAACTATAGGTATTTTGAAATTATTTCATATTATGCATTTAAGATTGGGATATGAGGTAAGCTTGGTTACCAAGTGTCTATTGTTTTGTATGAATGATGGATATTTATGGCTCGATTGACCGGTACCTATGGTTGTTGAGTTTTTCCATAGGATCATTATTATCTCCATGAAAGAAGAAGATATAGTGTTTGTTATTAATGACAAGTGTCTCACCGCAACTATAGTCGAGACATTTAAGGCTAAGATGGGGAATTCATGGTTCCTAATTTTAGACGTATGTTAATGGTGTCATACCCACCAAAATTCAATGGATCTCCCCAATATGAATTCCTAATTAGACATCACACCATTTTGTGTAGGATTCCCATCCAGAACAAAGGCCTAGTCACTGTATTCTTAAAGATATGGTTTGGCTCTTGCTGTCAGCAAGAGAGAGTGATGCATATGTAATTTCATAAAGAAATGTGGGTGTGCATGTTAAGTATTTTATTGCAAGTGTGTCAAGGTTATTCTACTGTAGAGGGGAAAAGAAAGAAAAGCCGGCCTCTAAGATATAGGTAATAGTACAACCCACAAAGAGACACATGTGAGCTGAATGATTCTGTCTAATACCCACCAGAATTATCCACAATGGATACGATGATCATTACACACAATAACTTAAGAAAGGTATGTCTAATATCTTTGGGAAATCCACAAGGATGGGACATCAATTACACACATAGTAATATGAGAAATATATTTCTAATATGCTACAGAATAGTAAACAAGGATGGGAAAATAGTTACAAACCATTACATCATATTCTCAACAATCTAAGCACTAAAATAACCGGAATATTTCAACAATATTAGTACATGTGAAATGCAAACATGAAGTATAAAAATCAATAGAAGAGTTGATGCAGGAGCATCAAGATTTAGCCAACAATGTGATTGTGTGTTCACATGTTGTGGCTAACATAAGTTGGATAAACATTGGTTATTGATAATTTAATTAGTTGTAAATGAGAAGTTAGTTGTTTTGATTTCCTAACTTAGGTAGGAATAAAATAGCAATTGCTTTCTCCTTGTGAAGAGATTAAGCCAAGTAGGATAGAGCTTAAAAATAGGATAGAAATTTTTTGTTGGAGTGGTTCAGCAGAAAGCTAAATAAAGACCAAGGGAATTTCTTTAGGTATATATATATATATGAATAGGGGTGAGAGATAGAGAGTGGAAAAGTGTGAAATAGGTGTGGAATAGGTGCAAGAGGTGTGAGAGAAGAGTGAACAGAGAGTAGAACTGAATGTAAAAACCAACCATCCAAGGGCTTGGATCTATGTATTACATTCATTATTAAATTCCAAGTATTTTTTATTTTTATCGGGTTATCTGTTTTAAATCGTTTGTTTATTTCTCTATTGAATATAACATTAATCGCATAATAGGAAGGTTAATCAGATTTTCCAAACATAGCGAGTTCGAAGATATTGCATGAATCCTCTGTTGAATTGTATATCGTATTAATCACAGAACTAAAGACAATCATCTTTGCAGGTACATTGGGGACCATTAGATCCGACACCGATCAATGGTGAAAAGTCACATCGTAGTCGGGAGGGCATCGCACATCGCAAAGTATAATGTTTACAGTTAAGAATTCACAAGTTCAGTTATTTAACATGTGATCTAAAGTGAGTCAGTGAAAGCATAGCATATACCGTCAAATCCAGCAAATACTAACGATGGTGATTGAAGCGCACCAGGAGCAATTTCGCAAATTGCAACATTCAGAAGTTAGCGTTAAGGTTGTCGCAAGGTAAGTTAAATTGTATGCAATGCAAGGTGGAGAAGGCACGTGTTGGCATGACGCAACCATTAGGGGAATTTTGAGGTCTAAAATGGGCCTCCTCGGGAAATTATAAATTCATAGTGGAAATATAAAATAAGATTTGATGACATCATCAGATTTTAGAGGGAAAAATGAAAAACTGCTTTTTCAACTCATATTTTCAACTTATATCCCAATGTGTTTACTCAAATTTTGAGCGGGAGTACTTGTTGGATGCAAAATTTAATTCCTCATCCAAGGAGTACCCATGTTTCATACTTTCGATGGGTCCTTCTACATGAAAAATGAGAAATACATGAAAAACGTGATTGTAATCATGTTTTTCATGTATTTCTTACTTTTCGTGTAGTAGGACCCATTGAATGTATGCAACATGGGTACTCCTTGGCAGGGGAAATTTTAAGGATGAAACAGTATTTTGAAGTTTAAAAAATTGACGAATCTCGCTTGTAACTAATATGCAAAATATAAAATATTTATTGGTGTATTTGTAAAATTCTTGAAATTTATAATGATTTTGTATATGCTCTCTATATAACGTTGGTGATTTTTAACGTAAAATAATTTTATATTGTAAAATTTGGGGAAATCTTTTTTATAAAAAATGGAAATTGGCGAATATTTTTTTTGGAAAAGCCATGGAAAATTAGCCAACCTGCGAATATTAGACACTAAAATTTTCCATGCTCCTTGGATGAGGAATTAAATTTTGCATCCAATGAGTACTCCCACTCAAAATTTGAGTAAAAAATTTAGGAGATAAGATGAAAATACTAGTTGAAAAAGTAGTTTTATTATTTTATTATTTTTTAATCTTTTTGCGCTTTTACTTAAAAAATGGTGAATCATCCCCCATGGTTGACATCATCATCTTGAATCCTATTGATTCTTATAAAGTTTATTTTTGTTGTAAATTTTCTTAGGAGGCCCATTTTAGACATAAAAATTCCCCTAATGATTGTAAATGGCAAGGAATAAGGTTTAAATCTTAATTTAAATTGTAAAGAGTGCGAAGTGCAATTAAGTTCTGATTGGTTCATAGTGTTGTGGGACCCTCCAGGTAAGACGCTCCGCATGTATTAATTTTTTTTGGGTTCATGTGTGGTCTTTTTAAAGAAGCGTTGTTGATCCTGCACGTATGTATGTTGAAATAAACTCCAAAGTTGGAAATTTGTTGCAAGTAAGGGAGTTTGGGTAGACCCGTAAACTATAGATTCTATGCATATTCTGATATTTTTGCAGCTATTCTACATCAATAGTCTTACAAACATTCGTAATTCATGCATGAAGAATGTGTTGGCCTTGAACTGATATGAAGAAAAAGTTCTAAGACACATATATACAATGAACTTATCTATGCCTCATATACTTGTTAAATATATCGTTAATACATGGTGTAAGGAAGTTGTCTAGGGGAAAAACTTTGTTTAGGTCAAGAAACTCCATAAAAACACAAATAGTGCCTATTTTCTTGGAAATGGGATAGGAACAAACATCGTGGTTAAATATACTTGTTAAATATATGGTTAATACATGGTGTAAGGAAGTTGTCTAGGGGAAAAACTTTGTTTAGGTCAGGAAACTCCATAAAAACACAAATGGTGCCTATTTTCTTGGAAATGGGATAGGAACAAACATCGTGGTTGAGCTTATCGATTGTGGTTTTCAGAGCCTCTCATCGAGAAATATGTCTCAAAGTTTTACGTACATGGTAGGCATCCGGCCATGTGTTCATATGGTGTTCGAAAATGGTTGGATCATGTCCAGGAATCTCTGAATAGGGCCTGAAGGAAAAATTATGGAATTCTTTGGGTAATGTGGTGTAAGCCTCAATTTCTTCTGGAGCGTTATGTGCCCCTGAGGAAATATTTCCTTTGTCGAAAGCATCATGTGCAATAATAGGATTTCTAAACTGATCGACATCTGAGATGAAGTATTTAGACTCCATATCATACTGGTCTTGGGAATGTTGCGGAAGCAAGTACACATGGTGGTGCATATCATCCCAAGGAAAGTTAGGGGTGGTCATTGCTTCCATAATGTCTTCATTGGAGTGAAATTTGGGGGCAATGGTAGAAGAAAGATCACCTGACGTGGTGGGGCTACCTGATGCATCATCATGAGAGATATAGTTCACATATGCATCACTACGGAGGAAATATGAAGAGATAGTAGATGAAAAATCTACCGATGTTGAGCCCAAGGTGATCACCGAAGGAGGTTGAATCGAAACATACGGGAATGCCCCTGAGGGGTTTTCTACCAAGGATCTCATGGATGACGGAAGATAGAGGATAGTGGAAAAAGGTTCCATTATCTCAACATCAGGTAGAGGTATGAAAATTTCCTCTGGTTTAGGCTGAGCCAAATGCATGAGTAGAGTAGTAGTGGGTTCACTATGTTCAGCCTCGATTCGGTGGACAACCTCAAGGGTGTCGCAAAAATCATTGAGACGAAAACAGAGGTGAGAATAGTAGCCATAAATATCACCCAAATCATAACAGTGATTCATGTGCAATGTTTTTAGTTTCTTAGTTGAATCAGGTAAGGTAACATCAACCTTCGTGATATTGGATTCAGGAAACATTTCGTTGACCATGGGATTGAGAAGAGGAAGTTCAGGAAAATTTTGGGTAGCATGCCAAACAACATCACACAAAGCGCATGAAGGTGACTTCTTTGCAGGATTAGGAGGAGAAGGAGTTGTTTGGTCCTCCTTATCCTTAGGCTCCTCCTTTCTAGATTTCCCCCACTGACTAGATTCTTTCGCATTAGGAGTAGATTCTTGTTGAAGTGGCTTATGCACTGAAGAAAAAGTAGGAGTCGTGATGACCGGTTGGACCAGGGTCAAAGTGGCATAAGGTTTGAGCTGATGAGGGGGGGTTTCAGCTGGGGGATCAATGTACCAGACTAGGATCCCTAGGGTCAAGTTAGGAAGGCTGAATGTAGCCATAACAGTCACCGAAAAGACTCCAAAGGGGGGAGAAATAAATAGTATCTGACTAGAAGGGTAATGGCCCAGCAGAATGGCTCCCAACTGGTTAAGGCCATGGGGAACCATTCCTGGTTGAAACGGAGTGGAAGAGGCACCATTAGAAGAGGAAGGTCCTTAAAAGGAAGGCCTTGTAGGCTCTGTTGAGTGACCATGAGCAGGTTGCGAAGGAAAAGGCTGTTGAGTGGTTCAACCAGACCGCTTGTGGCTAGTCTGAGACGATTCCATCATGCAAAATTTTTATGAGTTGGGATCTGTGATAAGAGGAGGGGGACCAGGGAATGCACCAAGGTGGAATATTTATAGATTATAGGTTAAACACCAGTAAGAGGTGAAACTTCTTGTTTATCAGCCACCAAAGTTATGATAGACTCATGGGAGATCTGAGAATTCGGTTTGTAATATGTCAATTGATCAATGGTAACAATATTTCCACTATGAGGAAAGCACATTTTACAGTGAACCATAGATGCAACAATAGACATTGCATAGGTATAGGTACAACCCAACAGGATGTTGTAATCCAAGGGGGAATCAATGACTTCATTGTCAATACAAACTTTCTTTCCAGCAAGAGTGAAAGGAAAATTGTAGTACATGCCAAGGGGCTAGGAAAAGTGACCATCCAAAGCACGCAAAGTGATGGTGGATGGGGCTAACTCAGGTGATCCAAGTTTATTCGAAACAGAGGCATACATCACACAAGTGGATGTGCCCTCATCGTTGAGACATCACGAGACATGGGCATTATGAATATTGATTGGTATTTGGAAGGAGACAGACAAAGGTAAGGGGGATATTCTAAATTGTCAACATCAAAGATTATCAAACGATCATATGAAGGATCTAGAGTGCGCAGAGCATATTTTATATATTTACATTGTGAAAGGAACAATTGGAGGACTTCTATCATTTACATGGAAGTACGAGATTGTGCCCAGTCATCTATTATGCTGTAATTTTGAGATGATTTGGAGGAAGAAGTGGTTTGGCGTAATGGATATCTGGGGATATTGGGATATACCTTTGCCTATGGTTGTGTTATATGTAAAGAGGCATTCGACATCGAACTACATTGTGTGAAAACTTTGATTTGAGACTCGGTTGTAGACGAAACAAGTGGATTTCCATGTTGGCGCGACTGAGTTTGAAGGTTGACATCAGTGGTATTAACCAATTCAAAATTCATCATGAGAATATGGTAATCAGAGGTACCAAATTGTGAGGGTCGAGGAGCGACCTAACCTTGAGGGGTTTGGGCAAACACATATCCTTGCTGAGGGAAAGAATTAGTAAAAACAGTCGTTCTGATAGGAGCATTATTTGGAGGAGCCCAAACCATGGGTTTTTTTCCTCTAGATGTTGCTTATCATTCCCAAAACTCATGAATTTGGGGTAAAATGGGACAATCATGAGTATAATGGCCATGGACACCACAACTAGAAAAAATCTTGTTCATACAAAGAGGCATGTCTTGATTGGGCTAATTTTCTTGTTACTTTTTGTTAGTGTTTGGCAGGTTCCCTTGGCGCCCTTGATTACCTTGCACGGGTTGGTTTTGGTTGCCTTTCCTCTTTTTCTTGGAATTTGGAGGTTCGGTTGTGCCATGTTGCGCATACACCTGACTCGGAGGGGGAGGTGGTTGCTGCGACAGAGGTTGAGAAGGCATAGAAGGTTGTGGTGCTAATGCTTGAGGGGATGGAGCACCGAGTTGTTGATAAGGATATAAACGAGGTTAAGAGACATTGGGGTAAACAGCTTGAGTGACTACAGGCCCTCACATCAGTTGATGCAATGGGGAAAAGGCGCCTTTTCCTTTATACATGTTTCCAGGAGGGGGATAAGTGCTAGAGGAGCTGGCCCCTCCATGAGGGAAAGCATAAGACATGGGAGGATGAGTATATGGATGTGAAAGATATCCAATGATACCGTCGGTGGCGTGAGATGCCCCCAGTGCGTTGGCACCACCAGGTCTAGGAAGATCCAGTAAAATGGTATGAACATAACCAGATTCGACATATATAAAGTCATATTTCAATGCAATTTGGAGAGCTTCTTCC
This sequence comes from Pinus albicaulis, assembly GCA_034641835.2. Classification (NCBI taxonomy): domain Eukaryota; kingdom Viridiplantae; phylum Streptophyta; class Pinopsida; order Pinales; family Pinaceae; genus Pinus; species Pinus albicaulis. Next base: position 370,882,326 of record CM076576.1, read on the forward strand.
TCTTTTTGAGGAAAGTGAGATGTGACATCTTTACCAATAGAAGGAAAAAGAATTCTGAGAAACCAATCCATATGGACATGGTCGTCGAATGTAGGAGATCGATATAAGCTCCTCCTTCTACGTCATTATTTGACATGGTTAGAAAGGCAGGTGCCAGAAGTTTGATGGAAAGCAGTTAAAAACTCGGTACTGGTATCATATCAGAGAGGTTGCTAGAATTTGGATAGAAATGCTTTAACAAGAGTCACAAATGTGGAATGAGAGGCAGATACCTCATGGACATACCACTTTGTAGTATCTCCAGTGAGCATGCGCTGGAATAACTGAAGACAGATAGAGTCATCAATGATAGAATTGGGAAAAAACCACATGTGAAAGGACTGGATGTGATTAGTAGGGACTTCTCCAGTGTTTCCTTCAGACTTAGAGATGTCTGAATGAAGCTTAGTTGGCATAATATGCCAACATGGATCATGGTGTATGGGGTCATTAATTAACTGGCTAGAATCAAGAAGGCTTAAAACTTCCATAGAATGTAGAAAATGAGTAGGTGAAATGGTTCCAATAGTGGTTCCATTACTAGCAGCTCCAGAGTTAGGGCAAGAGAAACCACCATCTTGACGACTAGTACCTACATTGGCACCTGACATAGTGACAGAATGAGCTGGAGGATAACCAGGTTCAGAATTAGAGGAAGGGCACTATGAACCAAAATCAGAGTCGATATAGGAATTCAGTGGACGAATAACTCAGCATCTACGAGGCGGATTAAGTCATCCTAACGGAAACTGAGGATGAAGGCTAGGAGTCTTTTGGATAAATTCCTTTGGGGAGCAAATATTGCAAGACACAGGTAATCCAATATTGAATAGAGATAAACAAAGGCACAAAGGGGTAGATAAATTAATTATGATGTTTATGTATTTTCTTGGTGGTGTAAATGAAGCGCTCTTCGCTTTAGGCATGCGTGTCTACAATATGTGTGTTAATTTTAACTAATCCCAAATGGTTGTGTATAAAGAAAAATAAAAAATGTTTTATAACTATAAATAAAACTGAAACGAAAATAAAATAAACAGCTAAAGATGCATAAATTCAACCCAAAAAGAATGGTTTTAAAAAAAATGTTCTAATAGGTGGGAAAAATATCTAAGGCCTAAGGGACGGGGATATAATTACTCATATCCGCTAAAAAGAGGTGCATAAAACAGTAAGAAATCAGAGGGAAAACTGCTGCAAAATAGGAGCCTGCAGGTTAAAACCCTAAGCGAAACAAGAGAGACCCTAAGGGAGTGGTCAAACAAGACTCAAGAGGAATTTTAGGATGAGATAATAATCGATCTAAATGGATCTGAATGAAATAGAGATCAGACCCTAAACAATGGTTGAAAGCGCTGCAAAATCTCAGACTACCTACTCAGTTAAACCCTTCGTAAAAAGGTGGAAGCATACTAAAACCCTAAGGGGCTTGTTCCTACTTAAAGAGTGAAAAATTGACATATCCAGGCCTAAAACAAGTGGAGAAAGAGGTCAGAAAATCCTGAACAGTGCTTGCGGAAAACCTTGAAAATTATAGAAAAACAGCGAAAAAAGCTACAGCTCACAGGTACTGACTTGTAGGCTATTGAAAACGTAGATCTGGGCCTAGTAGGTGCAACCTTAGCCTGAAATCGCAGGTTCTAGGCTGAAAAGTGTGAGCTACAGTTCTGGGAGTCTTGAGCATCTGTTTGTGGAAAAATTTGTCGTCTGTGGCGCAGTTGATACCTATTACATGTGTAAAACACCCAGAAACACTCAAAAGTTAGAATTTTTACTATTTTAGGGTATAAAAGGTATAAAAAAACATTAAGAGGCTAAAAAATAGCTAAATAAAAACTGTAGGTACTTAAACAGATGGTCACGCATGAATCTGAATAAAACCCTGTGGAGTCGCCAATTGTTAGAATGAATTCTTAACGCAAGTGTATGAAAAGAGATGACTTTAGATTCACATGACAAGCAACCCTAACAACAAAGATGGATTTCTAACTTCTTTATATCTGCAATAGATGGTCGAAAAAAATGAAAGAAAAACCAAGATCTATGCAAATAACGCAACTAAATTGTGAAATTAAATAAGAGTTTCTCCTAATATCCAATGGACAAGACAAGATTTATAAATAATTTTTATATTATATTAACACCTGGGAAGGGAACAAATAATGATGCTACCCATCCCCCTCATTTGGATAGGTTCTTGTTTTTCCTCAATGCTTTAGCTTTACACTTTCTCTCTAAATGGTGTAGAAAACCCAAGACGTATAGAACTCAAAGGGATCTCAATAAGAAAAAACAAAATCAAAGTCAATCAAAGTATGACAATGATAAGAGGATCAAAGTCTGACCATGATAAAATGATCAAAGGTAAATAATGAATGGAAAACCCTCCTATGTATAACAAAATATTGAGTTATCATTGATAATGGTGCATAATAAAATATTATTAACCATGATCTAGATCTACCTACTTCGAATATTTTATTATATTTTGTTGGAGGGAAAAGGAATTTAAATTGGTTAAATACAATTATTTAGAAATAATAAACACATAAATGTTTTGTTTATTATTTTAAGGATCGGGTTAAGGAATAATTTAACAAATAATCATTTATTTTATTATTCCTAAATGACTTAGTCAAATTTAACAAGGAATATTAGTTAAATAATGATTTAATTAATTATTCCTGGAGAATAATAAGTTAAATAATGATTTATCAATTATTTCTCATTAATTGGGTTAATTAGGTTAAATATGACCAGGAATTTTATTTAAGGAAAGGTTTAATTAATTATTCTTAGAGGAAAATCAAATAAATAAGGATTTATTTAATTATTCCTCATGGGGTTTCCTGTTTGGACCAAAAATAACATAGTAAACGATGTTTTATTAAATTATTTCTTATAGTAAAAGAAATTTTACTACGGTAAATTTTTTCTTACATGGTGTATTTCGATCCAGCTAATTTTACATGGTTAGATGACCAAAAATTGGTGTAGCAATAAACATCAACATAATAGTCTTACAAACATTCGTAAGTCATGCATAAAGAACGTGTTGGCCTTGAAATTCTTTTGATATTAAGTAAAAGTTCTGAGGCACATATATATAATGAACATCACTAGCTCTAACATACCTCTAATAGTGGAGTGTTGGAGCCACTCCTTGCTCCACAAAGGAACTAGATATTATCTCTATTTCTTTGTTGCTGGAGCGAAGAGGAAAATTCATTTGCTCATATAATGAGGGGGTATATATAACCAAGGGTGAATCTTTGAATACCCTCATGAATGTTTTTATTCTCATTACTTTTCAACTTACATGATGCTTTAAATTCATGTGTTTCTTTTGGAATTCCACTTTACAAAGCATTTGATATAATGGACATAATTTAAAATAGTGATGTGGAAACATGACCACTCATGACATGATATGACATAGAACTGCTGACATGGATTGCTGGATGACATGGAAATGTAAAGCCATAGATACTACTTAGAGTTGAGTGTATTCATGGAACAACTCTCGTTTGCTCCTCTGCATGCCTTGGTTATGGGGATTCTTCAATGATCTCAAGTCCTGAATAGTGGTTGCAAAACTAGTTTTCACTTTCTCTTGATCAATCATCCTGTAAGTTCAGTTGCAAGAGTGTATTTTAGCATGTTATCCTCCTTCTTATCCTCCTCTATCATCTCTCCATTACTTGATAGATTATATGTTCCTGTAATTCACTTATGAAGGGATAACATTAATCCAAAAACAAGTAGCCTAAGATGATGTGTTTTGATTGATGAACTGAGCACAGGACAAGTGAAAGGCTTTGAAAGGAGGCTCATTGACTATTCATCTCTACAGTTTAGGAAGGAAATGGGAAGCCTTGATACTTCATATTGCGTAGTGTGGAGTTTAGGATGGGCTAAGGGGCATGACTACACAGTTCTCAAAGCTAGTGGGGACATGCTGAAGGGATGAGAGAAGGGAAATCTAGCTACGTAGTTCAAGAGGTCAGGGAGGACTGAGAGACTATGTATTGTGTAGTTCTAAGGTTTAGGAGATGAGATTGTTCCTTGAAGTTGTGAAGTGCACATTTCAATACGGGTTGAAGGCCTTAGTTGCGTAATTTCACAGGTCAAGGTAGGGTCTTGGTCACAAAAACTACACAATGGAGTAGTCTTGGGATGTCAGGATTGATCATTTTGAAGTTCCAATAAGCAAGGTCACCATGAGAGGACTAAGACTGCACAGTTCACATCTCAAGGAAGGCCTATATAAGATGAGTTGCTTAGTCAGCAAAGTTTCTAGAAAATTACTAAATGTGGGACGGATGAGATTGATGCGAAAATTGACATAATTTGAATATGATCACACACTTATCATACTTGATGACTAAAAAAATTAGATCATTCTAGACATAAAGAAATATTCTCTGCGTGATATATTTATGACCAGTTATGACCAATGTGACACCAACGATACACTTTATGACGATTGTGGCACTAGTACGATGGTGCTCAGAAATTTTGAAATGAGTGCAATGGATAGCTGTATGGTTATAAAACCTCATTTACAAAAATATGACCTCTTGAAACCACTGGAACAAGCTCATACATTCACTATGATAGCAAACATGTCAAAATGGGACACCCTCCCTATCTTGTGAAATGGATCAAAGAACTCGTAAGAAAAGAAATGAAATGAACTTCAAGTTTTTCAAAAGCCATGAACAAGACCAAAGTGTTACTTTTTTTTAGTCATGTCAGTCACCAATGATCAAATTATTCTCTTTTATATGGTTGATAGGGTCCTATGGAAAATTTGTGTAGTTTAAATAGGTTTTGAAATAAAATTTTGATCATTGGTTAGTATATCTAGGTCACTACTAATCCTTTCATATTCATGGTCAATAAATATTATCATGGTCAGGTCATTATTCCTTGGAAGAGTTTCTTGGTCATCCTAGTCATCATTCTATTTATCATTCCATATAGTGTCAAAATTAGGTCATGTTATCCAATTTCATGTAAATAGGTCATGTCATCATCTAAGCTCACCATTAAAGGGATTTGTACTAGCGAAAAATTTTATATAATGGTTTAAAAATAAATTTTGATCTTCATCATGATGTAATTATGTATCATAAGGTTTGAAGTTGTAGTACACAATTTTTTCAGGTCATTTTGTGAAAAGACAAGGTGGGGCCTCATCACAACCTAAGGAAAAATCAACCCTCCTCCATATAAGAAGACCAATAAAGCACATATTTTTTTCATTTCTCTCTCATGAGACATCATTCCATGAACAAGAAGCATTTCCTGCACCCTCTAAAAATCAATTTCTTGCCCAGTAGTGCCAAATTTCTCAGCTACGATGTGCTTTTCTCCTTAGTGCTGCATTTTTCTCAAGGGAGCACAATATTTCTTCTCCAACAATTTCTTCATCAACCATAGCATCCATCTCATAAAAAATAAGTAATTTGGTTACATTTTTCCCTCTTCTACCTCTCTTTAGCTTCAGTTCATGCTTGAAAGCTTAGGAAATCACCCTCTCCTAGGGTTTGCTGCGCTTTTGGTCTCATAGTGTTTTTGGGTCATTTTCTATGAAAAAACATAAGATTATTGCTCAAAAACCCTCCCTCACCTTCCATACATCTTCCTTGACACTTCCCCTCATCCCTTTCCCTCATTTCCTTTATCTCCCTACAAACCCTAGCCTATAATACAATTTCTTAGGCTACAATTTTATTTTTCATTTATACCCTTTCCCGTCACACATTTCCAAAATTTTCACCTACGTAAACTCCCTAACATCTATCCCTACCCCGCAAACTTTTCCAAAGAATTTATACACCCTCAAACCCCTTCACTGACCCGTATTCCTAAAACTTCCCAAAATCCCCTATTTTCCTAAAGCTAAACCCTAGTTTCCCTTCCTAGTGAGATACAATTTAACATGGATTCTAATACCACTAACCAAAGGAAGCATAAAGGAGGTCATATCATAGGATATGAACCCACCAGAGTACAAGATATCATGGCTTCAACATTTCTCAATAATTCATTCCAAGATGCACGTTGCCTTGTTTTCTGCCAAAAGATTGAAGAGTTAAGTTTTAATGATAAACTGACAAACACCTTTTATACCAGTCTAAGGAGAGGTAAATAAAATATTGTAAGGATTGATTTTACTATTTAAATAGAGGAGATTACCATAGCCACTCGGATCCAAAATCATAGATATATCTAGTTCAAAAGGAAAAAATCTAGATATTCAAAATTATAAAATGGGTTTGAAGCCTCCTTACAGAGTAACTCCAAAGGATATTTTTCCTTTTAGACACTTTCTTGATGAGTATGCTCCTCTCATGAATATGATCATGAAATAGTTCACATGCGATGGTAGGTATTCAAGGATATATCATTACCATGCTAGAATATTGATGCATTTTATAGGTGTTGAACTTCTTAACCTAACTCACTACCTCTAGAGAGGCTTGGTAAAAATTACGGAAAAATTACATAGCAAAGAGAAATATCATCAAGAAATCTTGTTCCATAATGGCTTGGTGAAAATCATTTTTTGCAATCAACTTACACAGGCTAGCTTTTCTTGGGAGGAATTCACACAGTCGACCTGACTTTTTCCTACTCCAATTCAATCAAGCATTTAGGCTACACCTTTGACATCACCAAGACAAAAATAAGTGGGTTCCACAAGAAAATTTGTAACAAGAACACCTAGGGCTGAGGTAACTAAAACATATACCATAGGAAAAAGAGTGATTTTTTCTCCTGGCAGTGTGGAAAGGGCCCAACTGACATCAGTTGAAAAAGAGACATCAACACATCAACATGAGGCACCATTGCAAGAGGAACAATAGGTATATTTTGAGACTGACATGGAAAACCTAGAGATTCATGAGGATGAAAAGTCACCAGAGAAGATTATGAAAGAGAAGGAAGCTAAAAGTAGAGAGTTGAAGGAAAAAATATCAAAGGAAAACTTCATGATTACATTTATTCAGCAGGAGAAAAATAATCTCTAAGAAAAAAACCTATTTCTTAGCAAACCCAAGAAAAATTTGGAAGAGGAGGTTGGAAAAGGTAAGTCAGTAATTGATTTTGATGAGTTTGAGGATAAGGAAGTGAAAATAAAACCAAGGAGGCCAAGAAAGAAAGGTCTTAAGAGGAAGGAAGAGCAAGAAACTAAATCATCTCCATCATTAGGTCAAGAGGATTTTGATGATTTGATTGCAGCAAAAATTGAGCAAGACAAGGAATTTTGGCTTGAAAAGGTAAATTGTCACTCGGTGAAGCTTCTCAAGAAGGCCAAAAAGAAAAATGAGCTCCAAACACATATGGAAATGCATTACTGCACCAGAAACAATATTTTTCACATTAGGGTCAAACACTTGAAAATGAAATTGAGGAAAACCTTAATTAAGCAAAAGAAGAAAGATAAGCTTGATTTGTTGGTTGAGGCCTCTATTTGGTCTCCGAAATGTCATATTTTCATCGTATTTTCCTTTCATTATTCTTCACATTTATCCATATTATGTTTATCCATTAACTATTTATCATACCATTTTCATGTTAAATATGGGTCTCCCTTATTTTTTTCCAATTTATTTATCTTCATGCTTTATGACAAAATTTGTGATTAGTTATTATAAAATTAATATATTTTCATATATATATATATATATATATATCTCAAAATTTGTTTTAGCCTTGTAATGTGCAGGAATATTTCAATAAAGGATTATTCAAAGATATTTGAGGAGATAATAATTCAAGCTCATTTCAAGGAGAATATCATGAGGATATGGAATTATCATCCAATATTTGTGTGAGGGTTTGAAGGGATCATATTTTTTAATTATGTGAATTGGTTGAAAGAAAAGTGGAGTTGTATTTATGAGTTGCTTTTCTCTTTTTCAAAGCAACTCGTTCATATAAATAGGAGTGCTCTCTCTCCATAAAAGGGAGAGGAGAGTAGTAGGAAAAACTTGAGGCTTTGAGACTATTATTTTATGAAGACAATTGAAGATAGAACTTATCATTTTCTTGTGCATATGAGTTGAGTGGATTGTTGTAGCTGAGTTTTGTTTAAAGGGTGTACCAGGCAAAGGTGGAGGGTCCCCATTCTGAGAAAAGTAAACTTTTTTATTAAATAGTGTTTTAACTATGAATATTCTAATTTCAATTAGGAATGTTTATTATTATTTGTTGTAGATACTTGTACATGTTCTCATTCTAAACTTTTATTATGGTTGTGTTTTCATTTTGTGAAGATTAATTTATAATTCAATAACTAGTTTGAATGTGGAAGGATACCAACGACTCTTAAAGTATAGCCTCTTCTCCATAAGCTAGGATTGGATTAGATCAAGATTCACTTTCTTACTTGCTTTCTAGATTAACTTTGCATGCTTTCATTTCAGCATGTTGTCATAGCTACTTGGAAATTGTATTATAAAAGGAATGTGGAAAGATACCCCAGAATATTAGAGTAGAGCCTCTTATCCATCTTCTAAAATAGACTAATGGCTTTGACCAATCATTTATATGCTTTCATAGAGTAAATTTGAATGCTTTATTTATATTATTTCCTAGATTAAATCTGAATTCTTTCTTTACATGATTTATTTACTCACTTTTCAGAATATTTGTCTTGTTATTCCAGCATGCATTTCACTTTTCCAAATCCCAAACAATGACTTCCTAATCTAACTACATCAAAGGTCCATATATTTTGGCATGTTTTTAAGTCTACTAGCCTAGATTGATAATTCAATATATGTTCTAATTTAGTCCCATAAATTAGACTTACATTTTTGGCATTGTTTCCAGGGAAGCACACTTAGATATAGCTAGTTAGGAAGATTGCTTAGAGAACATATAAAAAAAACACCAAAAGATTAAAAAAAAACACTTTTCATTATGGTTATTCATGTTTAGACAGAAATTAGAAAGGTAGATTCCAAAAACAAAATCCCCAACCATTAAAAAAAAAAACTCACTAACTACAAAATTCATTTGCAAAACAAATATCTACAAAACATGATGTTAAAGAAGTCATTTAGAGAAGGAGGGTATGCCACCATAAGGATCTTCTTAGATCCTTGTCCACAATTTAGAATGATCACTAGGGATGAATCTTCATTTAAAAACTTAGAAGAGGAACAAAGCATCCATGAAGAGGATGCAGAAGAAGAAAACTTAGAAGCTTCTTCTAGTTATCTTTGTAAGGATGTGAATGATTCATGGATCACATGCAATGAAGATAAAAAATTAGAGAAAAAAAATGAAGAATTTCTAGCATGGATATCAGAGGATCCCGTGTGCATTCAAGATTTTGAATAGGTGCCACAAGAAGAACTTTGTGATATGAAAATTAAGGACAACCAAGCAAACAAAGATCATCTTAAAACTTGGTTTCAACTAGTCATCGGGCCAAAAAATCACTCCATTTTTCAATATTCCTTGGCATCAAATCTTTATGATCAAATAAATTTTCATGTGCAAGCATTTATTAAAGTATATTTTAAAAACCTAGATATGACTTTACTTATGATCTTTTTACGCAAATGGATGGATTGGAAATTCTCTTATCCTTGAGAGAATGGCTCATTTTTTACAATAGAGAAAGTAGGATATTATTTTTAGTTTCGAATAAGTATGCTCTCCTACTGCATTTTCACACAATCTCAAGGATCATAAACTAGGATGACTATAAATGTATTCATGAATTAATAAATGAAGGGTTTGTAATATTTTTAATCAATTTCACAAATCAGTTTGTCTCCATTTTCTCCAAACCAAACAAAACCATTTAAAAATAAATTTAAATTAAAAATAATAAATAATAAAAATTACACTAAAACTAAATAACAATAAAAAATGAATCCAAACAATATCTCACATAAAAAAAGAAAAAAAAGTCAATAAAATGCAACAACAAAAAAAATAAGAAAACCATACATTAAAAAGGAAAAAACATCCAAACATTAATATAAACCAATTCACATAGCATAAAAAAAATCAAGCCAAGTCAAGAAAACCCCAAACACATAATAATATTAAAACAAAAATCAAAAACTAAAAAATCATACAAAATTGAAAGCCATTTAAATAAAATATATAAAACTCATTTAAATTAAAAAAAAACACAGACACACAATTTAAAAAAAAACAAAAAAACAAAACAACAATAAAAATTAAAACAATCAAAGCATAATAAAAGAAAATATAACAGAAAATAACGCAAAACTTAATAAAATAACTAAAAAAAAAATAGAAAGAAAGCATTAAAAAATAACAAATACCAAAAACATGAAAAAAATACCATTCATAAAAACAAGTACAACAAACGAAAAAAACCACAAATCGACCCGAAAGTTACTAGTGCTAATGAAATTCATGATTCTATGATCATGCTTGCTTTGTATCCGAAATAAGAGGATCATTAATCAGGGAAAGGGGCATCGTGACATGAAGGGATGCTACCTATTATTTTTTATCTAGTAAGTCATTGAGGTATAAATTTGGATGCACAGGTGTGATCCTACCTCTGCAATTTAAAATTATGGGTGAACCCAATTCTTTCAATTAACTTTAGGAAGCTCTCATAGGTCAATAAAATGGGATCTCTGTGAATTTATTTACTCCCAAGCCAGTGTCAACTTGAACTAATCAAGTATGAGTTGTTTGAAGTGGATCCTATACCACATGCATATCCACTTCTTTCAAATTTTGTATTCAAAAGCAGCATAGGAGAAAAGTCATCTTTTCCATTTATCTTGATTTATGGATCTCAGCCAAAGGATTTATAATGTGATGCATTAAAATTGATCAGTGGCCCCGATACAAGGATGGAAAATCCAAATTTCTACCCCCAATATCTTATCAATTCTATAACGGAATGAGGAAGAAATCTTGAAAAATATCAACACGATTAGGATGCACATGGATTTTACATCTCCACTCCTACTAGCCAGTGAGAAGAAGCCAACTAGGTTTTGTTAGTGTGTTTGGTGCACGCATATATGAAATCACACCAACTTAAGGGGTGTGGTTTACCCTCTTAAGTTATTTTCCAAAAGAAGAAAAGGAAGTGGAGTCAAGCAAGTTAGTGGAACAAGCTAGAATCATAAATGTGCTAGATAGAGAAATAACATTCCTATATAAATTAAAACTAAACGAAAAACTAAACAAGTAAAAAAAAGCTTTGAATAGATTCAAAAAACTGCAATAATCCAAATGGTGGCTCTTTCGGCCCCTCTGATTGAGTGCTGGTAGGAAATGAGGATGAAACTTTAACCCTCTTGCCAAAGGGCCCTTAGAACATGGGTTCTAAGTCCTGATGCAAGTATGTTTTTACTTCCAAGCTTGCTTCGGTGCAAAGTCTCTCTCTCTCTACTGTGGTGGAATCAACTTGTTGGATGGCTAACGATTGAATTCCCCTCTATCTTCAGCTCTGGATCACACACTACTGGTATTGCTTGGGGTAATTCTGGTCAGCTTAACAATGTGCTCTCAAATTCTTCATCTCTTCGTGGACTTATATAGGAGAATTCAAATCCTCCTTCCCTCCCTTGGTACATTGTAGATTGTGACCCAAGGGAGGGGGATGATTCCATTGTGTGCCACAAATATTCCATTGAGTGCTCCCTTGATGTCTAAGGAGGCTTTGGTGGTTGTCCTTTGGCGGCTTCAGATGTGAAATCATTGTCCTGGAGTGTTCTTTTTATGTTCCCGTAAAGCGATTTTCGCCACTCCCAGTATTGCGCACATTTTGGGTCAGAAAGCATGCAAAGGCACTCTTCATGAAGGATTATGCACGCAAAAGCATTTATGACGTGCTCAAATTGATTTTTCCTTAAACCTTAGATATTTTTAAATACTCTCCAGATTCTCTAATGCCTTTTAGCCCTGTAAATCCTTCTGCCTGACATTAAATAATGTTGTCTTCTGCTTGTACGATATTCCAGTGTTAAAAATTTCCCATTAATGTGTGAGGTCTAGGACAAATTTCATAGCTGGAATACATTATAGTTTCTTTTCTGTATATTGTGTGTAGAGAGCATGAAGCTCAGAATTGGAGACACCCTGCACCGGTTCCAAAAATGACCATGTCCTGTGGGACCCCTATAAGAAAATATAATGCAATATATATACAAATTTTATATGAGGTGGGCATGTCCCATGCTCGTGATGCTATGGCTAGTTAAACAACTCTGTTTGGCAGATACATGTTCTGTCTTTGTCACTAATATGGTAGTGATCTCATGGTTGCTAATGATGAATTTTGATGCCCTCCAAGGCGTTTTTTATTTTAAAATAGGTGGAATGTGGTACCCATATGCATAAACTTAGTATGGAATATAGTTGTGCACTGTACGCATAAGTGCTGGCTGGGACCTTCTTGTGTAATAAATGCTAAAGGAGACGCTTATGAAAGCATAGGTCTTTGACGAATTTGATCAAATTTCCATGGCTGTAAGGTATGATACCATCTTGACATGAAATCTTTTGTTGTAGTCGAATGGAAGGAGGATCGATGACATATGTGGAAAATGATGTCTTCTACAGTGCGACCCAAGGATGCCCCTTTTATGTAGAGGGGTGATCCAAGGTACTGCTTCCTTTTGGGAAAATAGGTGTTGAAGTTGACAAAAAGGAAGCCTTAACCAAACGACGGGTCATTGATATGAAGGGAGAGGAGACCTGGATGTGATGGTTTTAACATAGGCATGTTGGTGCGGGGTGGCTGAAAAATGATGATGGGGATTCAGTGACCCAAGGTAAGAGTATACTAAGCATCTTGGCAGTAATCATAGTTATTTATGATGGGGAAAATCCTGGAGTCAGTAGGACCTCGAGGGTGGGTATAAACTAGCTATGAATGTTATGGTGGCTTGTGCGTGTGGGTGTAATACTCTGACCAAGGGTGTTTAGGGACTGTTTCCATGGGAGAAAAGATGAATGAGAGGGTGGGGGATGTATTGCACCATTTTTGGTCTTTGTACATTTACGAAAAGAATAAAATAATGTGTTTTGGTTTGTAAAAAACATAGATATAGGTACCCCAAAACATGAAATTGTTCACTCACTGATGTTGTGAGGAAGGTGTATTGCTAAGGGTGGGGGCCCCATTGGTTGGCATCATGTGTGATGTTGATGAAGCAGATGAAAAAGTATCGTATATGGGATTATGCTGGTGGATGTATGGTGGGCGAAATGCGAGACGTGGTAGTGCGCTTTTGATCAAATTTTACAGCATGATCGTCCAGGAAGGGGGTTTTATTTTGTATGTTAAAACTTGACCTAATGCATGGTGTATGAATGGGCATGAGGTTCTTCCTAGACTAAAGTGGTATGGCCATGGCGTCAATTTTGTTATGATATGCAGTCTACTGTTGGTGACGAGTGCCACTAAGGGGAGGCTCTATCAACAAACGAGGATGTTTATCATGTGCAGGGTGATGTCACGATAAACATGGTTGGATATGTGGAACCTATGGTCGATTTCAGATGGATAAATGATGCTGGGATATGAAGATTTTTCTAGGACTCTATCAGGCTGGTGGTAGAATGATACCTGCTCTAGAAATTTCAGTGGATGTAGTTGTGAATGGTTTGCGAGCCTTTTCGAATAAAACAAATACCTCAAGTGAAAGAATCTTCTTTATCAAATATTATTGAAATTCCTGAGCTTGAAAAAATAAGATGAGAGAGGGCATACCTGTTGGTGCTGAAAATTTATTTTTCGAGAGTAAGAATGTGTGACATCACCTCTGTTCATTATGAAATGTTGAACACAGTGTTGCTTACGGTTTATAGAATGGACCTTCTGATCTCTCATTATAGTCCTCCAAAGCTTTTGGAAAGGGCAATATATAGGTGAATATGGCCCTAATTCAACTCATTTGTACTTGATGATTTCTTGAGAGGTCAGAGGCGTCTGTGGAGTAGTTCATGACATTGCGGTCAGCCTGAGCAATAGCGATTTGTGATATCATGTCCAGGTAACCTCCATGATGTCCTTCACTTTAATTTTTTCAGTTTGATGGTGCGAGGGTCCATATAAATTTGGTTTTTATGGATTCTAGATGATTTTTACCCTAGGTTGCATGAGCTATCAGGGCAAGAACATGCCTTCTATGCAAATTTTATAGGGTTATGCATTCTTTAAGAACTCTATTCCCCTTCTTTGGCATGCCTTAAGAGCACCTGTGGCTAATACAGGTGCGCCTTTAGCATGACACAAAAGGCCAAGTCAAAAAATTTTTGAGTTTTTTCCTATTTTGATATTTCTCTATTGTTGATGGGTAACTGTTTGGGTGACAGGTTGTTGTGTAGGGAGCGGGATTGGCCCGAGCTTCGTACTGCATTGGTTACTGATACTGGGGTGTGTCATCAGTTGGCACAATGGGGGCTCCTAATTTTCGTATAAAATGAGCTTCTTTTGTCGCAGGACCGATTGCTTCGTTCCTTGATCCAACATTAGTGCAGGAGGCACAAAAGTTTTGTGTTGCATGGGACTAGATTGTCCATCCATCCTGAGACGGATGTGTTTTTTTGTGACTGGGTTACTACCTTATGGAGAGGCGCTGAGGTATCAACTCCCTTCCGGGAGAGTGGATTTGGAGAGGTTCTGGAGACGTCATTTTGGTGGGGCACCTCTTACAGAGGGGTGCATCAGCATTGCATCAGTGAAAGATTTGGCTGAGAGGTGTGCTCTGGCAGTGATTGTACAACTTGCAGGGATGTCCGCTCCACATTGGGCATCTGACCCTCAAGTTGGAGTCTTCCGTCAGCTGAGGGATTGACACTTCTTTGTTTTTTCCTATTTTTGCTATAATTTTATGGAGACACAGCTCAACAAGGTCTGCAATGGATTGAAGTTGTTTGCGTATGCCAAAATTCTATGCAACATTATGTATGAGAGGGTCGCGCTGTTGAGACCAGTGGCGGAGGTTCCTCCTGAGGGGCCACGGGAGCCTCGTAGGAGGAGGTGGGCTCCAGTGATGCCGCGAGGTGGTGGCGATATGGTGAGGCGTTACTGGAATGCCATGATGGAGGCCTGGTTTGAGGTGAACCCTCTGATCTTTCTTCCATTCCCATATGCAAGCATGGGATTCTGGGGGGATCCAGAGATGGGTCTCCCTCCTGGTTATGCTTGGGGGCCAACATATACGTTTTTAAATTTTTTTTGCATTTATTTGAGTATATATGTGCTTATGTGTTTTGATGGTGACACTAACATTTTTTTGGTCACTCTTGCAGATGTTGGTGAGGTAGGTCGCCCCATGGCTCGATTGGTCGGCCACGGTCCTCTTCGGACACCTCGGGGCGGGCAGGGAGGAGATGTTGTTATAAAACCTAGTGGTGGTGCTCATGGTGGTGTGGGCCCTTCAGGAGAGGGCAGCAACTTGGCTATTGTTGAGGTTGTGGCCGAGCGAGCTCGTGTCGATGTAGAGGTGGCACATGCAGATGCAATGGAGGCTCGCAACGCTGAGTTGACTACTGTGGTGTCAGTTCTAGAGTCTGCCTGGGGTCAAGTGGATCACTTGACCCAGGGGATGCCATCTCAAGGTTTTATGGATGATCTTGAGGAGGTCTGGCTAGAGACGGTGATGGCCTGGGAGAGGGACTATCGCCCTATTTTACATCGGGTGGTAGTCTCAGTTGTGATGGCGGCTCCACTGGTGGTACTGGGAGAAGTTGTGGGCCCAGGTGCCACTCTTGAGGGGGAACCGCCCTAGAGTATACTTTTACATGGGGAAATCACCCATTATGAGGATGCTTCCCCTATTTTTGATGACTTTTGTGTATCTTTGGGCTGGTCGATGGGTCAGCGACACTATTTTTTGTACTCTGACATTTACACCATGATATATATATATATATGAGAGATATTTTTTGCAGCTCTACATGTTGTGTCCCCTGATTCGGTCTATGTTTTTGGTTTTTTATGTATGATGTTTTATTCAAGATGCATTATAGTTTAGGATATTGTTAGCTATGCGATCAACTATTTGGTTTTTACTCCTTGGTACATGTGTAAATGTAATATAGTTAAATTGTCTGCTTAATCTTTGTGCACGTGAATATTTTCTAAATAGATGTGTATCTCTTGTCTCAAATGTTTGGTTTAACTGCAACACTACTAATTGGGAATCAAGGTAGACATGCATATGGCATACACCTTGATGGAGGGTGTCTCGCATAAGTCCAATGACGACGTCATATTCTTCTTGATTTTTTGTTTCTAAACCGATGCACACACCGTTTGTGTAGAGTGGTGATCAGTCATGGTGATAGGTGACCCAGGAAGCTGTGGCTAAACTTTGAGACCATCTTGATGCTCCATCAGCAAATCCAAAATAAGGTTCAGGCTGGTGGTCCATGGGGGCACTTTGAGTGAATTTTGTAAAATTATTTTTGTCAAAAAATTTACAGTGGTTGGGTTTGTGTACATTCGCTCTAGGGAAGGACCATCTTGGCATTTATGGATAAAATTTCTTGAGGTAAAGGCAATTGACGAGGTTGTTGAGGCATGTCCCGTATGGTTCTTTCTATATGTATGCCCCCTTTCGGAGGCAATGTTTGATGATTTAGGGTCCTTTCCATAAGGTTTCTAACTTTTATGGCCCTAGGGCTTCTTTTGCAACATCATAGCAGAGGACTAGTTCTCCCTTGGTGAATGAGCGATGGTTGATGTGGCAGTCGAATAATGATTTTACCCTTTTCTTATGGGCCTCATTATGTTGCAGTGACTGTTGTCCACTTTAGTCAATGAGCTCTAGTTGTACTAAGTGCTATATTAGTCCCTCGTGTTCACAGTATCACTAGATGACTATGGATTTTCTACAATCTGCTGAAAATAACATTCCCTCACTATCATCTATTTTAAGAAATCTCACTGCCTTCATTATCTTTATTTTTCGTTAATTACTATATTTTATTTTTCCTCTTCCAAGCACCCTCATCATCTGAAAAAACCGAAGTTTGACCTTAATCCCTCTTTTCACCCCTTTTCCCTACCTAAAGCCCCATTTTTCTCATTAAAAACCCTTCCCTTTTCTCTCATTTCCCTTCTTCCCTCAAAACAATGTAAAAATCCCTTGTTACATTGTTTTAAAAACTTAAAAATCTCATCATTCGAGACCCATTATTTTAAATAAAACTATGTTTTATTTAATCTACTCGACCCCTTCTATATGTTAAACCCCGCCTCCTCTTATATGCTTAAAGCCCTCTCCTTAGATCCCTTAGACCCACTCTAAATCTTTTTAATCCCCCCACCGCCATATAGCTAAGGCCCACCGCTATCCATTAAGTTCCCCCGCATTATGTCAGACCCCCCATTATTTTAAAACCTTTTTCCACGTATCCCCCGAGACCCACCATCTAAACCTACCTGAAACTAATCCTCACCCGACCGTCGTTAGATCTCACACCTCCCAATCCAACATCCCACGTCACATATCACACATCCAAAGGCTAGAGCGATAACAAAACTTGGGCCATGCAATATTGGTAGTATTCTTGTTTTCCCATCCGCCACGCGATACTCACCCTATGGCATCACACACCCTCCGCCAATACCATTTATCGCTCCCACTTCATGCAAAAACCACCACACCGCCTCCTCACCATAAACTTAAACCCACTGACCCATTCAAATGTGTAAACTCTTGTTTCTTTTCAATAAAACCAGATCTACCACCAAACCCCTTGCAAATACTCCAAGAAGCCCAAGAGTTCATAAACCACACGTAGAAAGCCAAAAGGCCTCATTTCTCGGACTCCGTCTACAAACACAGGTTTTAAATTAATAAATTAATTTTAATGTGCAGGTGATCAAGGTAGAAATTCATGGTTTTCATTTTCAAGGTCCTAAAAACGTCCAAACAAACTCCCGAGGAGACGATCCAACAAGTTTTTTTCATCAAAGGGATGAGGAGCGCCAGATCAAAGCATGAACATCAATGGATCATGACCATTGATGGTCATTTAAACGCACCAAAGCAACAAAGGGTACTTCAATGTGTAGTAGATAAAGACAAATAAAGAGATACGGTCACAAAACAATAAAAACATGTTAAAGGGTTAATCAATGGTCAAAGGCAAACATATCATTAAAAGACAAAGGTTATGGACAAAGCACAGTCAAAACAGGATTAGAGGACAAAATGAAGACAGAATCTAGTCTTAAAACAAATCAGGGTTTAAAGACAAATCTAAGGCAAATTAACAGAGAAGGCAGATCTGAATGACTAAAGAACTAAGAAATTACTTCTTCAGACCATATCTGCCACCTACAATTTCATTTCACTTAAATAGAGGCAACAAAAGTTATTGAAACAGTCAGAGATGTTTCCCAGCTACTCAAAAGTTATTGTGAAGTTAATGAAAAGCCATAAAAGTCAAATATATCCCAAAAGTTAGCTCAACATTTAAGTTAGAAGTTATTATTACAGTGAACCAGTCACAGATATTTTTCCTTGGGCCTTGGATTGTCTCAAAGGTCAATATTACATTAACTCTATAATAAATACAAATCTTCCACCCTAGCTTAGGGCAACCTCCTCATTTTGCAGATAAATACTACATGCGTTATTCATTTTTAGCATTGGTTGGTTAGCTAGTTGACTGCATGATTAAAGGATTGGCTGCTAGGCTGGATTTGATCAGTCTCTCAGTTGCAGAGATTTGTTGCACCAGAGTATTGTAACTGCTTTGAACATCAGTAATACAAGCACGTTCACAGGATTCTTGAGCTATGTTAATGGTGAAGATATCCTTCTTTATCAATGTTTTCCCTTCTATTTTCCATATTGTCAAAAATTTCTCTGATAAAAGAACACAAATTTTAGATTAAGATATGTTGTCTTAGGACCTTAATTCTGTCTATTTCTTTCATCTTAATGTTTTCTTCTGCAAGGTTTGATTAGAGAATTCTTAATTGCTCTTTAGTTCCACCTAGCTTGTTTCCTTGAAATTCACTTAGTAGAGTATAACCAAAGAAGTCTATGGTTTGCCCTGTCCATTGGTTTTTCTTGAAATGTTATTTTTAAGGCCTTATTTGAAGTTTACTTAGTAGAGTCCAGCCAAAGAAGTCTATGGTTTGCCCTGTCCTTTGGTTTGTCATAAATTTTTTCTTCAAAGGTATTTTTATATGTTTGACTAAACAATTCTTAATTTCTCTTTAATTATACTGACTGTTATCTTGAATGTTTTCTTTGTCTGAAATTAATAGCTAGAGAATTTAGGGGTCTACTGCTTTCTAGGGTTGCTGGATTGTTGTCTTAAGTTTTTCTTGCTAGATTCTAGCCAAAGAAGTATATGGTTTGCTTTGTCCTTTGGTTTTTCTTAAACAGTTAGCCAAAAGGCCTTTTTTGTTGAAGTATAGTTAAAGGATTCTTAATTTCCCTTTAGTTTTACTGATTTTACAACTTACTGTCATTTCCTATTTCGTCTAATCTAAGAGATCCAATTGATATAGTTAGATTTCCCTATGAAAACCCTGGTAGAGTTGATGAAAAATTAAATCCTTTTATGAATCCATAGCCCAATGGATTAATGCTTCTCATAGTATATCTATTCAATTGAACACTCAATCAATTAATCAACCAAACAAATCAAAACAAACAGACCTAGAAATTCATAACTAGCCTAAAATCAGAAAACATAAGCATAAATATCAATCATTTCCATCACAAACATAGAGAGAGCCATCTCTGAGTCTAGTAAGGTTAGGTCCTTAGACTCCAAAGTGGTTTGATGTGGTTCCATGCAGAGTTGTTCTTGTTGATATTGCAAATCACGGCAAGCCAACATAATGGTGACCATACTAGGGAACTGAGATATTAAATAGTTTAATATTACCTCAAGAACTCACAAACCCTCTTTCTAACATATATGAATCAAGTGTTAGCCAATAATGGTACATGGTTGCTGATGGTGGACAATAGCCAGCCTCGAAACAATTAAAAA
Source organism: Pinus albicaulis (assembly GCA_034641835.2). Taxonomy (NCBI): domain Eukaryota; kingdom Viridiplantae; phylum Streptophyta; class Pinopsida; order Pinales; family Pinaceae; genus Pinus; species Pinus albicaulis. The sequence goes on from CM076576.1 coordinate 370,902,366, forward strand.
TCCTCCACCTGGTCACTCCACTAGTTTTCAGTAGGCCTGTTGACTCGACTGTTTTTCTACAGGCTCCACTCAGAAATTATTGAGAAATCCTAAAATCATTAAACCTCAATGGAACCCAATCAAGAATAATTTGTGGATTAAGTAGTTTTTGTACAGATTTGTTTGTTTTTCAAACTGTTATACAAAATTTTAACCTCTATAAACCTTGGGTCTAATTTATGGCTCCTAGAAGAATATGTACCATATCTCATCTGGACCCAAACCCTCCTACAATAGTTGACAATCCTAAGCACATCCTAAGGAAATATCCTAGATCTAAAAATTCAACTGTTTGCAGACCAATTCAAAAAGAAAGTTCCTTACCTGAAAACCTTAAATATTTGCAGAATATATGGTTGCTGATGGTGGACAGGAGCCGTCCTAAAAAAATTTGAAATAATCCACCTGGCAATGCCACAACTCTCAGTAGGCCTAAAGACTCCACTGGTAAAAGAATCCAGATTGATTGTAAAGATGGAGTAACCCTTTTTCTGACTAGTCAACAAAAATGGATCCAAGAATACAACACAGGTATGCTCCAATGAATAGAGGTCACATCCCTAGTTTCCCACACAAAATGCCTCAGATAAATTGGGTAAAAAACCTGCCTATGTTTCAGGATGAAAAGTTTGATGACCCCTTGTTACATCTCATTAAATTTCATATACACACATAGAGGTTAAGAGTGGAATGGATTGAGGACTGCCTCAGGAAAATGTTCATGGGGATGTTATAATGGAGAGCAAGGGAATGGTATGAAGGTATAAATCCTGGAAGTTTTTTTTCTTTAAAGGATTTCCACAAGGTGTTTTATGAGTATTATAAAGAAAATCGTTAATTTTTATCATTAGCTGAAAATTGTTGTGATCAATCTGAAGATCTCATATAATACCTTGTAAACATTGATGAAGATTTCGGAAATTGGCATATTGAGGATCTATTAGAGGCAATTCATGAATTTCATGCTCAGGTTAACTATCATGACAACCAAGAGATTTTGGCTGAGGATGAAGTTAATCGGGAAATGGAAGAAGACTAACAAGATCTCTATGAAGGGAGAGATGGTGATGATTCATCTATTTTTTGTGAGGCTCAAGAAGACATTAAACCTCATGATATACCTTCACAAAAGAAAAAGAAAAAAATTCAGTCCAATATAAAGAAAACAAGGACTCCCTCCTTTAACCGAAAAATAAATCAATCAGATCCTAAGCATGCAACCATCGTCTAAGTTTTTTTGTAAAGAAATTGTCTCTGTCTATTCTACTGTTGAGTTATTTATTGCATATTTTCCTCAGGAAGAAACAAAAGAACAGTTCGATACTGATGCTTTACTACCTTCTAAAGAAGACCTATTACTAGAGGATGCTCCTACTCATCAGAATGATGGCTTTAAGGTAAATTTCAATCCACTAAATGAGATCATATTAGGTGTGCAGGAGGAGAACATAGCAGTGCATTATGAGGCTGACAAGATAGATGGTCATGAAGAGGGGGAAGAGATTCTTTCTCAGAAGAATCCAAAGTACAACAAGGTGGAGCAAGGAATAGTCACGGACGAAGATTATTGTTTAAAAACTTAAGGCCAGGTATTATTTCAAGATCCCTTTGTTGTTTCTTAGAGACATATAAAGAAGGAACATGTTATTCCAAGAATGGTTTGTTACGAAGTGTAAATAATATCTTCAGCACTGTTGCTCAAAAGCAAGTGAGATGGGAGTGGCATTTTTGGCTTTTCAACATACCCAAAGGGCTGAACAAAAATCAATCATGTAGTCATTTACTTGATTGGTTGCATTGGAAAAAGGAGTTCACCTAGTGTATATATAATCTCCAAGTTAGACTAGGACATGTAGGTGTGAAATTAAGCTCAGTACTATGAGAATCTTCTTAGTTTTAAATTTTTTCATTATACATACAATTTCTTAAACAAAAATTTCAGAAGAATAATACAAAAATAAAGAAAGAAAAGAAAATAGGGCAGATGAAAAGAAAAAGGTAAGGCCCCATATCAAAAAAGAATATTTCTGAAACTGTGCAAGTCTAAATACCACTACTTTCGAAAGGGAAGTCTTTTACAATCATACAACCTAATCATGATTGAAAAAATTTTGAATTTTTTCTGATAGGATAAAAACTTAAGATTTTCCAAACTATCTAAAGTTGGCTTATCAATAGATAAAAAGACATTGGTTCCAAAGTGTAAATCTAAACCAAAAAGAGAGGAAAGGGATAAATGACAAGTTCCAGATAAAAGCCCTTAGTTGTAATTTTACTTTTTGCAAAATAATATTGTGTGCAGCTTGTCCAAAATTGCACAATACATGATGACCAAAATATTTAATCTTGAGTCATTCATGTCTTAAATTTCATGTTGATAGTTAGAAAATGAAAATCTATCAAACTATTTAATCTTGATAGATAACTAGATTAGGTAGAAAATAAAAGAGCTCACTAGTTTAATCTGAGCCTTTGGATGCTATAAGGGTAGAAATAGATAGTTTTGATTTCAAAAGAAAAAATTATGTCAAGGGTTTGCGAGTCTAAATACACACAAATGAAAAAAAAAAATCTAGAATAGAATGATGGGTAGACAGAATTTATTTGCAGGAAGAATTTTTTTCAAAAATTTTGAACGTCACAATTACAAAGGATTGCAGCAGAATGTCAATTGCAGAATGAAAAATATGTCAAATACAAACAAGGCACTAATCTACAAAGACCAGAGATCTGTAATCTCAAGTTCTTGAAATCACCTAAAGCAGCTTACCTCCCCAGCTAGAGCCATTTTTAGTCTCGTTTATTCACAGTATCACTAGATGACTATGGATTTTCTACAATCTGCTAAAAATAGCATTCCCTGACTATCAGCTATTTTCAAAAATCTCACTACCTTCATTATCTTTATTTTTCCTAAATTAGTATCTTTTATTTTTCCTCTTCCAAGCACCCTCATCATCTACAAAAACCCAAGTTTGACCTTAATCTCTCTTTCAAACCGTTTTCCCTACCTAAAACCCCATTTTTCTCATTAAAAACCCCTCCCTTTTCACTCATTTCTATTCTTCCCTCAAAACAATGTAACCTTTTTACATTGTTTTAAAAACTTAAAAATATCATCATTCAGGCCCCATTATTTTAAATAAAACTCTTTTTTATATAATATATCTGACCCCTTCTATATGTTAAACCCTGCCTCCTCTTATATGCTTAAATCCCTCTCTTTAGAGCCTTTAGACCTACTCTAATGCTTTTTAACCCCCCCATGGCCATATAACCAAGGCCCAATGCTATCCATTAATCTCCCCTGCATTATACCAAACCCCGCGCTATTTTAAAACCTTCTGCCACGTATCCCCCGGGCCCCACCATCTAAACCTACCCACAACCCATCGTCACCCAACCGCCATCAATATTGTTGGGTATGTGTTATATTCTTTCAATGACTAGTCACACGCGGGGGTTTCACAGAGCGGGAAAAAGTCCCACCTATACGCTACGCTAGGTGCAGCAGGGGGGTGATAGGTGGGGGCAGTAGCGCCTCGAGAAAAGTTTCTTAGACGTTATTTTCCACTGGGCGGACCCGCCCATGGTTTTGTGCATGGTTTTGCACATGATTTTGGGGCATGATGGTTTTCTTCCCCTGGAATTTTGTAGATCCGGTCAAGGGAACTACGGTTATGTTCTAATGCAGGGTTAGTGGATTGGGGTTTATGTATTCTTCGACAAGTATATATATGTGTTGTAACACTAAAAGGAAAATCTCTGTGTTTATCTATTTTATGTTTTATGCTCTCGCTACTGTTTATTTTATTTTTTAAGATTTGTTTGTAGATAATTTCAGTACAGGGTTAAAACCTACATTTGGTATCAGAGTTGTTTCGGCTTCAAGGGGATGCCTTTACTGCTGAGGGTTTTTTTATCGGGGCTGTGGTATACTCTGTACAGTGGGAGATTTGCGGGATTGATTCTTGCGGTGAAAGAAGATGGTGAGCAGTGGAAAGATAGAGATTGAAAAATTTAATGGTAAGAGTTTTGAGTTGTGGAAGCTCAAGATGGAGGATATCTTGGTGGATAAAGACCAGTGGATCACGGAAGATCTAGGTACTAAACCAATGACAATATCAGATGAAGACAGGAAGAAGTTGGATCGGAAGGTGAAGAGCACAATATAGTTGTGTGTCTTAGATTCGGTATTGTTAAATGTATCTGGGGAAGCTACGACGAAGAATTTGTGGCACAAGCTTAGGAATTTGTACCAATCTATGTCTCTAGTGCATAAATTGTTCCTCTGGAAATAGTTGTATCACCTGAGGATGAAGGATGGAGACTTGGTGACAGAGCGTCTGAATGCCTTCAATACTGTGGTAATTCAACTGTCATTTGTTGATATTAAAATCTCAGATGAAGATAAGTGCATCAGTTTATTTTTTTCTCTACTAGATTTGTGGGACGGTCTCGTTATTGAAATAGGTAGCAATATAATTACCTTGAATTTTGATGGCATTATCTCAGCCTTGCTGTCGGAGGAAATGAGATGGAGAAATATGGAGGGTCGGAATGGAGGTGCCTCATCTGTACGAGGAAGGTCCCAAAACATAAACAAGAATAAAGTTTCGAGTGGGAGATCTAAATCTAGAGGGAGACTTAAATCGCCTGGAAATTTTCTAAAGGTGTGCTGGAAATGTGGAAAGGAAGGGCACTACAAAAAGGACTACAGATCTAAAGCTCCTGAGAAAGGAAAGGGACCTAATGCTACTCCTTTTGCAGAGGAAAAAACCACCTTGGATGAAGGTGGGGATGTGTATTTGTGTTCTTCTTCAAATACACATGTAGATCATGAGTCATGGTTGATTGACTCGGGTTCATCCTTTCACTTCACTCCCCGTAGGGAGTGGTTCTGCGAGTATGAGAAATATGATGGCTTTGATGTCTTCTTAGGTGATGATAGGAAGGCCAGAATCGTCGAACATGGAAAATTCAAGCTGAAGCTATATGGTGGAAGGGTTAGAACACTTCCTACTCTTCTACGAATTCCTGCATTGGTTAGAAATCTAATTTCTATAAGAAAGATGGAGGATGTAGGTGTAAAAATAGTGTTCAAGAAATCTACCTGTAAGATGGTTCGAGGAGCATTGGTATTAATGCGGGGAGTTCGGATTGGAACTCTGTACAAGCTTCAGGGAAACACTATTATTGATGGGTGCAACAGTTCTTTGGTTCATGAAAGTGGAGCGGAAAGCCTAGCGATATCTGGAGAAAATACCATGTTATGGCATCAAATGCTTGGACATATTGGAGAGAAGGGAATTCAGATACTACATGGAAATGGTATGATAGAAGGTATGTCTAATAGCTCTTTGGATTTCTATTTCTGTGAACATTGTGAATATGGGAAGCATAATCGGGTGAGTCCTCGTTCTGGTGCTAAGAGGGAAAACATGGTATTAGAGCTTGCGCACAGTGATGTGTTTGGACCTGTGTCGATTCCATCACTAGGTACGTATGTGTACTATGTTTCATTCATAGATGACTTCTCAAGGAATACATGGATATATTTCTTAAGGAAAAAATCTGAAGTCTTTGACAGATTTAAAGAATTTAAGGCTCTGGTGAAAACCAGACAGAGAAGAAGATAAAGGTGCCGAGGACAGATAATGGTGGGAATTTATGCAAGAAGGAGTTTGAAGAGTTATTTAATAAGCGTGGTATAGAATGGCAGGATAATACTCCATACACACCTCAGAAAAACAAAGTTGCAGAAAGAATGAACAGAATGTTGATGGAAAAGGAAAGAAGCATGCTCAATGGTAGCGGGTTAGGACAAGAATTTTGGTTAGAGGAAGTGGAGACTGCATGTTACTTGGTTAACATATCACCTTCATCAGCATTAGAGGATAAGACTCCACATGAGGTATGGACTAGTAAGAAACCCTCTCTTTCACATCTGATGGTATTTGGATGTGATGCATATGTACGTGTTCCAAAGGAGAAAAGTAACAAGTTGGATAATAAATCTGAAAGGTGGATCTTTATTGGGTATAAGGATGGTTTAAATGGTTACAAACTTTGGAACCTAGAAATAAGGAAGGTTGTGTACAGGCGGGATGTGGTGTTTAGAGAGGTGAAAGACGTTGTAAAACATGAATTCCTACCAAAGGAACCTGAGAAGATAGTGTTTGAGCTAAAGGATGATGAATGAGACTCTACAATAGAAGAAAACTTGGAAGAGGAAGAGCTACAAACTCTAGCTATGAAAATATCAGTTCGGGAAAGAAGACAGCCAGAAAGGTATAGTCCATCTAATTTTTGTTCAATTTTGTCTTTAACTATAACTGATCATGATCCTAGAACTGTCAGGGAGGCAGTAGATTTAGAGGATGTAAAACTCTGGAACGAGGGCATGCTTGATGAAATGGCATCTTTGCATAAAAATGAGGCATGGGATCTGGTGGAGTTGTCGGCTGGAAGGAAGTCCATCGGGAGAAAATGGGTGTTTAAGAAGAAGATGAATGTAGAAGGCAAGGTGGAGAAATACAAATATTGGTTGGTAGAAAAATTTTATTCCCATGTGCCGGGAATTGATTTTGGTGATATTTTTCTCTTGTTGCCAAAGTTACTTCTATTAGATTACTTTTATCTGTTGTTGCTGCATTTTATTTTGAGGTAGAACAAATGGATGTGAAGACAACATTTCTTCATGGGCATCTACAAGAGGAGATCTACATGAAACAACCTGAAGGCTTTATGGTGAAGGGGAACAAAGAATAGGTATCAAGGTTAAAGAAGTCTCTACATGGGTTAAAACAATCACCAAGGATGTGGTATCAGAAATTTGATACCTATATACGAGGACTTGGCTTCACCAGAAGCAAAGAAGATCATTGTGTTTATTTAAATTATTTGGTGGTCATGCTATTTATTTGGTCCTCTATGTGGATGATATGTTGTTAATTGGAAATGACAAAGAAATTATCCAAGATTTGAAGACCTAACTGTTCTCCAAATTTGACATGAAGGATCTTGGTGCTGCAAACTATATTTTGAGCATGGAAATTAAGAGAGATCGGGAAAAGAGGAAGCTCTGGTTAAAATAGAGGAAGTATTTGAAGACTATATTATAGAGGTTCAATATGCAGGATAGTAAACCGGTGAATGTTATGATTCCTGTAGGTGTGAAGCTGTCTGCTGAGAAGTGTCCCAAGACACAAGAAGAAGAGGAGTATATGTCCCGTGTTCCATATGCAAGTGCAGTGGGTAGACTGATGTATGCAATGATCTATACTAGACCATACATTGCACATGCAGTGGAAGCATTGATTAGGTTTATGTCAATCCCATCAAAGGAGCATTGGACAACAGTGAAGCGGGTTTTCAGATATTTACGTGGCACTAGTGATTATGGCTTGTGCTACCTGGGAAGACCAGCATTGTAAATATTTTTGGACATTCGTGGTTTTGTTGATGTAGAATGGGCTAGATATCCAGACCAGAGAAGATCAACAAGTGGGTATGTGTTTAGTCTATTTGGAGGTGCATTCAGTTGGATGAGTAAAATAAAGTCTGTAGTGGCTCTTTCAACTAGAGAGGTAGAATACATAGCAGCCACCCATGCAGGCAAGGAAGCAGTTTGGTTACAGAGATTGTCTTCAAGTATGGGGTTGGTACAGCAAGATATAAGGATAGAATATGATAGCCAAAGTGTTATTTTCTTGGCTAAGAACCCTGCTTATCATGTTAGTCATTAGTATTTTTTTCCTGGTGTTGATGACTAGTTTCCTTAGCTAAGTTTTCTATAAGCTAATCTCAAACTGTCAATTTGTCATTAAAAAAAACCCCAAAACAATTTTTTTCCTCCTACCCCTTCCTGTCAGTCTATGATGAGAACAATCTCCGATTTTCAAGACCTATCTCGCTTCAGCAAAGTCTCCCTCTCTATAGCTGTCATAGCTATGATTATCTGCTATCATTTACCCTTGTTTCTCATGCCATTCACTATCCAAAGGTTGACAAAGTGTCTGCTATTCTATCCCTGATCATCTTGTCATATGAAAATCTGATCATGCCTAAGAAAACACTCAGAATCTATGAAAATTGTCCCTAAGTTAGATAGTGATGACAAGAAGCAAAATAGTGATGATGAGGGACAAAGTGAAAAGTATAAAAATGATGGTGAGCATGAACAAAATGATAGTGAGCATAGCAGTCATGAAGAGGAACATGGTGGCAGCCAACACAGCAGTAAGCATAAGGGTGATGAGGGACAAAATAGTGAAGGTAAAGAACACAACAGTCATGAAGAAAGCAGTGACAGAGATGAACAAGACAGTGCTCAAGAAAGAAAACAAAGTGGCAGCCAAAACAATGATGATGATGGTCATAACAGTCCTCAAAGAAACACTAATGATGAGAAACAAGACAACCCTCAAGCAAGCAATGATGATGGAAAGCAAACACAAAACAGTGAGCATTCTGAAGGGGGCAACATGGAGCAAAAAGATCAAAACAGTCCTAAGTGCAGCCAAGACCAAATCAAGGACCATGAAGCAAGTAATGATGAATCTAAAGAAGGCAGTGAAAAAAGGGAGCATGAAGAGAATTCTCCAAAGCATGTGCTAGCTTCCTCTCTTAAGCAAGGGGCCATGACTCTTCGTCCAAAAGTGGTGAAGCCTAGAAACAGTAGATCTGCAAAGAAGAAGATCACTCCAGCAGTGACTAGCAATGTCACAAGAGTGCTAAGACGTAGAGGCAAACTACCTATGAAGAGTATTGTCAAATTTCCAAAGAGGAAAAGGACCAAGAAGTCTACCCAAGGAAATGGTAAAGAAAAAAAGGAACAACAGGAGAGTAGTCATGAAAAGGAAAGGGAGTTTGACATCATACAAATAGACAGTGATGTTGGGGATGATGAAGCTAGAATTCTTGAGGCTCTTTTGCAAAACATAGAAGCCCAAATTCATGACTTAGAAGCTGATCTAGAAAGGTCAAAGGACCTCATACATCTTCTAGAGATGAAAAAAAAACAAATGAGTGGTCAAATGGCAGTTTATGAAGCCCGGGCTTTCAAATACCAAAGGGAAGCCTACAAAGCACAAGTCAAGCTTGAAGAGGTTATGGGTGAATTTGATGATACTGAAGAAGAAGAGCAGCCAATAAGAAAAATGCCTAAGACTATGGCCCTTAGGAAAGCTTTGGAGAAAAATAAGGAAGAAGAGGCAGCCCTTGTTCGATCTTATCCTCTCACTCAATTTCTCACCCAAGAAATAGAAAATGATAAATAATCATGGCTTGAAATAGCCAACAAGCATTTGGAGGATAAATTAGAGAAAGCTAACACAGACTTGGATCTGCAAAGGAAGACGACTGGGCATTACAAGAAGTTGAACCAATTTGCCCGAAGAAAGCTCAAACTTGCTCAAGAAAGGCTCAAAGCTGCGCGAAAGAGGCGCCTTGTAGGAAAAGTGGAGAAAGCCATATCTGGGCTTGAAATCTTGGCCTCAGCTTCCTTGCATTCTTCTAAGAACCCATAAGGGGATTGCTTGCGTAAATTGAGCAAATTTCGACATGATTTTTTTTTTGTGTTTTTTGGCCCTAATTTCACATTTTTCAAGGCGCTGCCATGGGTGCTAGGAGCATCCTCAGCTCATGAAAGTAATTTTTTTGGATGGGCTAAATTTTGGGGTAGATACTCACAAAGTTTCAGATCCAAAGGAGGTGTTTTGGTCTCCCAAAGAGGCAAAAATCAGTCAAAATTCACCTTTCTGCCTCACATATCAACAGATGAGACCCCCCTGGGTTTTTCCACTCAGTCCACCTTGTGACATACTTCTATGGATCATTTTGGGAAAAATAAATTAGTTCCATAAACTACATATCCATGTCTTTCCAACTAGCCATCACGGGCCTCGTTTCGACATCGAGAGGTCCCTCAAAAGATGTCTGCAAAACAAGAAATGTTCCACTGCTACGCTCCTATACCATTTTGGCAAAAAAGGCAGATTTCTGAATATTCTCATCCAAATGTGTGTTAAGCCTTTTTTAGCACTTTCCAATCATGTAAAGTCAATTTTATTTCCTTTTTTAGCATTTTATACATATTTTGGAAGATATTTTGTGCCTTGGGCTTTGCAAAGCCTCAAGTACAAAATTAGATATTTGCAATAGGCCAATGGCCTTATAGATGCTCTTAGATAATTTTTTTCTCTTTGGCCTATATATTCTAAGAGATTTCATTGTAACAAGAGGCTGAACTTAATTTTATAGACCAATACATGATATTACAAGCTTTGAAGAGATACTTTGTCTCATGAAGTGGATGATTTCTTGTTTGTCTTGGATGGTGGAAGAGGATTGTTTGTAGGATTCCATGGCTTAGTGAATGGTATAGTGTTCCTTATCTGTTATGTTTTCCTTAGTTTATCATACATGTTTTCATGCTTCTTTCTTGTTGTAGGTCGGTAAAGAATAGATTTGAGACATGCCCATGGAGGCACCTCAAGTTTCCTGATTCAATACAGCTTCTATGTTTTTCTTCTTCCTTAGTTATGTCAAAGAATTCTTAACTGATCTTTGATACCCTAAGAACCTGTTATCAATTTCATTAATGTTTATTATGTATGTTATCTAGTATGAATCACGGTATGCCCTTCTTACTCATAGCTATCCAAAACCCCATCATTGAAGCCTTTCTCTGAATATTTGATTGTCCTAGTTAAACCAAAGAGGTCTCGTTTCGATCTTTCCCTTTGCCCATGCTCTGCAATCTTAGTTCAAATTTCCTGATAGGTCAAAATATGATGTTTAGGAGTTCCCTCTTCATATATTGAGTTGTTTGTTCGACTTATTTGTTTTCCCAAAAGTCTGAAGGTTATTTTCCCAAAGTTAGAGGGTCTTATACTTCTATGTATCACCTGAATGTTTATTTTATGCATCTATCAGTATGAGTTTCATTTATAGTGATTAATGGTTAGCCCTACCACATGGATGTTTGCTGTAAAACTATTTGTGCTTAAAACTTCTTTGTATTTCACAAACTTAGTGTCCATCTCATTTCATTGCACCTAAAGAATCCATTTTACCTCGACCTAATCAGCCCTGAAATACACCTTGTCCACCATTTGAGGCATTCTCCAGCTTTTCCACCCCATAGCCTAGTTGATTGGACAATATATTTATCTATTTATCATTTGATCAGTTCCTCCCTCAAAAACCTAAAACAAACTAAAAACATACTTAACAACTAGCCTAAAATCAAATACATAAGAAGCAAACAAGTCTACATCCCTTGCATAATAGAGAGAGCCCTCTCTGAGTCCAGCAAGGCTAGGTCCTAGGGCTCCAAAGTTGGTTTGATGTTACCTTGTCACTTGGATTTCCAATCTTCCAAATCACGGGACCCTAACTTAATGGCGATCACGGTGGGACATTGAGTCAAAATATCCTAGGTATCCCTTAGGAACTCTCAAAGTCTAAATCAAACTTAGAAAACTTAAGTGTTGTCCGAAGATTAGAAAATTTTCTCTCTCACCATCTTAGAAAAATGATGATTCAGTTATAGGAAACTCTTACAAACCTCAGGGTTGCATATAAAAACTTAGAAAACATCAAAAAAAAAAAATCCCTAGATTGGATTTTTCTCAATTATTGGTGGTGGACCATAAGTACATATCTCAAAAAACAAAAAAACATCCACCTGGTAACTCCACTAGCCTCCAATAGGCCTAATACTCCATAAAAAAACAAAAATTTCATAAATCATACTATCCTATTGACTCACCTTTCCCGAAAACTCAAAGTTCATGATGCATCCTCTGAAATCAGTGACAAGCTAAGTACAACTTAGGGATTCAGAGCTCATCATCTAAACATAGGAAATCAACAGAATAACTTGCAAATAGAACTACATATTTCTCAACAAACTAGCAAACTGTTGAAACTAAATTCTAAGTCATTCTTGCAAGTTTCCACATAAAAGTTTTCTAGAAAAGCATTTTCCTAAAAAACATCTTTGTGAGTATTAGTGGTGGACCATAAATCTCAAGAAAATCCACCTGTCGACTCCACTAGCCTTCATTTGTTCTTCACATTATGAAAACCCCTAGAGTGGACATCCATCCAAAAAAAATCCCAACTATCACCCTCTCGAAACTTTGACTTTGAAATCTGGCTTCATGAAAAATTAATACCAAATCTCATCTAGACCCAGATCCCCCTATCATATTTGATGACCCAGAAAAGATTTTGTGGAAAACTTCTAAAACTAGTAACCTAGCTACCGATAGGACCATCCACAAAGAAAGCTCTGTACCTGAACATCTTACATCCTTGCAAGATTCCCAGTTTGACTTGAGTTCAGCAAAAGCCCTTTTTAGAAGCAAGTCGCAAAGTAAAATCAACCTTGACAATCTTGATCCCTTAGATTTGCAACAGAGTCCTAGAAAAGACGCCTCACCCACTACACCTCCTAATTTTCATCTTCTCCACCACTTTGGCTCTTATCACCCCAAATCTGCTCAGAATCAGTCCACGAGTCCAAGTACCTCCACCACACCGATTCATACCACCATTGTGCAAATCACCTCATACCATACTACAAATCCTCATACTGTAAATCTACCATCAGCTCCCATCATGGCAAATTGGTATGCGCCCTTAGTATTACCACTGCCTTTGGTACCTTTAAAAAATGATTACCAATCCTGAATCCCACACTTCACCGGCACTAAGGCTACTACTGCTCAATAGCATGTATATAGGATCAGTGATGCTTTTGACTACATGGAATTAGCAGATGAAACCATAAAAATGAAAATGTTCGCCTAAAGCCTAGGCGGAGAACCCAAAAAATGGTTTAAAAACTTAGCTCCTAACAATATACATGATCTCCCATCACTTTATCAAACTTTCATAAACAGGTGGGAAATCAAGAAAAACCCCATCCAAATCCTTTCTGAATATAACAATATTAAAAGGAATATTGGGGAAAGTGTTCAGTACTATTGCACTAGGTTCAAAAGTGTTCATAACGCCCTCCCACCTCACATGAAACCTCCACTTGGCTCAGCACTAGTAAAATTTCCCGAAGGTTTCGATCCAGATATGACATACCAACTAAGAGAAAGAGATCCTGCAACTTTAGAAGAAATGCAAAAAGTAGCTATTAGTGCCAAAGCCAACCTAGCTGAAAAGAGAGATAGGATCAAATCAGAAAAGAAAGTCACATACCCAGATGAGGCCATGCCTTCGTTTTCCTCCTCGGATCCCATAATAGACAACCTAGTTAGATCCATGGAAAAAATATGGGAAAGAATAAATCTGAATGAAAAAACACCTCTTAAGGACAACTAGCCAAACCCTCAAAACAAAAACTAGAACCAAAAGTTTAGAAGAGACCCGCCTCAGAAAAACCAAGGGAGAATGATCAACAGATTAGGCCTCCTTTCCATGAAAACTATGTTGATAAGGTAGAAAGAGATATGGAACCACTTGATGAAAATAACTTAAACTTGATAGCTTCGGATAGTGAGGGTGAGGTTTTCCTCACAAAAGAAGAACAAGTTTTCTTCTCCTCAAACCAATATGAAACAAATTATGACCCCGAAGATCCTGAAATAGGATTACAAAATGCCATAATGGAAGCACATAGGAAATATGATCTTAGGAGTAAGAAACACCAAGAAAACTCTAAGAAAGGTAGATCAGACACTGCAGTTACAAAAGCCCCTGATACCTTTCTCAAAATAATAGCAGATAGTAACAAAATCATGGCTAAGATAATTGAACAAGATGAAGACAAAACTAGCCAGGAAAGCCTTGCTCCTAACTATCCTAGTACCTTTGTTAAGATCCCCGAAAAAACTATATTGAGCGAAAACCCGAATCAAAATCATCAAATCAAGAATATAGAATAATTTATGGCTGATCGAACTGAGATGAATATGCGCAAAACCCAAACACCTTTTAGTTTCGAAGGAGAAATTGCCAAGATCAAGATAACCATACCCCTCACAGAGTTAGTAATTGTAGATAGGTAAAAATATCAAATCTTTAAAGTCTTAAACATAGGAAATGATGCAGATACTTTAAATCTGACAGATGACAAACCCGAGCTATTATTTGGTCCCAAAATAGAATGTGAATACCAAGAAGGAATTTTTTCCCCTTTCTACATAAGTTTGAACATCCATGACAAGATATTACATAATGCCATGTTAGATTCTGGTGCCTCCCATAACCTCATGCCTAAAGTAGTCATGGAGAGTTTGGGCCTAGAGGTAACTAAACCTTACAAATACTTGTCCTCATTCGATTCAAGTCGAGTCAAATGCTTAGGCCTAATAAAGAACCTAGGTTTCGGTTTAACACAAATACTGGCTAAAAGCCTAGTCATGGATGTAGTAGTGGCCGATATTCCTCCCAAGTATGGAATGCTATTATCAGGATCATGGGCCGCCAAAATACAAGGTAGCCTTAAAATGGACATGTCATTTTCTACCATCCCAATATTTAACCAAACTAGGAGGTTGTACCAAGAAACTCACATGAAATATATGGTAAGAAACCTAGATAGGACAAACAATACTCTAGTTTATTCCATCCATTCCAATTTATATTCTTTTATCTTATACAATGAAAGTGATATAAATGAGTAGATAAAAGGAAATGAAGAAGAATTAAAACCATCAGAACAACATTACTCATCTCCAGACAAAGAAATTAATGATCAAAACTCCAAGAAACATGAAAAATAGCTTAGTAACACGTATGAAAAGGAAACTCTTTGGCGTATAAGCTTCGATGGCTCCTGCGGAAAAACTAGTTATGGGGCTGGCATCTGGATACACAATACTAATGAAGGTCATTCTTTCAGATTAGAATTCCAATGTACCAATAACATTGTAGAATATGAGGCCCTTCTCCTTGGTCTACACTTACTCAAAGACTTAGGCGCTAAGAAAATATCATCCCAGGGAGATTCAAAACTTGTAATTAGACAAATCAAGGGTGAATATTCGGAAAAAAACTCAAGACTGAGAAAATACATGAATGCAACATTAGACATACTTAAAACTTTCGAAAGATATGAACTCACTTATGTTCCTAGGACTCAAAATAGCCTAGAAAATGAACTCACCTTTGTTGCAAGCAATTGCCAAAAACCATTTGCGAACGAACAATACACTATCCAAGTCAAACATCATCCTATAATGCTAGAAAACATCGAACATTGGCAAATATTCAAAGATGATGAGAAAATTGGTGATTTTTTGCAATCTACAAAATAGTTTGAAATAACTGAAACAAAATTAAGACATGAAGAAATAATTCTTGAAAAAAATGAAGACCAAGAGCCAGATTTACCTTCTCCAACAGATATAAACTTAATTAATCATCCCTATGAAGCTGAAACATGTGAGGACCTAGACCAAAGAGAGCTTGAAGTCTTACACTATGAAAATGACACCATACCTAGAGGTATTGCACCCTTAGAGGAATTTTTTGATTTTAATGACATGGCCAAAAAACCAAAAATGGAATATACTGAGGTTGATATAGAAGAATATAACATAGGAAGCACAGAAGAACCAAAAATGATCAAACTCTTCAAAACTCTCCCTCCTCACATAAAACAAAAATACATTGAATTGTTTAAAGAGTTTAATGATGTGTTCGCCTGGGGATACCAAGATTTGAAATGATACGACACAAGCATCATTCAACATAAGATCCCCCTCAAAGAAAACCAGAAACCTTTCAAACAAAATTTGAGAAGAATAAATCCAGTCTTACTTCCTTTAGTTGAGAAGGACATCAAAAATATATATGATGCTCGGATAATAGTCTCCCTTAGGTACTCTGAGTGGGTTTCAAATCTGGTATCAGTCAGAAAAAAGACTGGTGAGATTAGACTTTGTATTGATTTCCAAAATCTGAATAGAGCCTCTTTAGAAGACAACTATCCTTTGCCTAAAATGGACCACATACTTCAAAAAGTGGTGGGTGCTAAAATAATCTCATTGCTTGATGGTTTTTCTGGATACAACCAACTGCTAGTTTTTCCTAGTGATTAATAGAAAACTGCTTTCACCATGCCTTGGGGCACTTTCATGTATGTTAAAATGCCTTTTGGATTAATGAATGCCAGTGCCACATTCCAAAGAGCCATGGACATAGCTTTCTCAGAAGACATAGGTTATTTCATAGTCATATATCTTGACGACATCACAGTATATTCCAAATCAGATGAAGAGCATCTGGTTCACTTCAGAAAGGTTTTCAAAAAATGTAGAAAATATGGTTTATCTCTGACTCCCAAGAAAACACTTTTCGGTCTCGAAGAAGGAAAAATACTAGGTCACATCATTTTTGAAGATGGAATAAAAATAGACCCCAAAAGAATCGAACGCATACTGCAAATCAGTCACCCCGAAAACATTAAGGAATAACATTCTGTTATTGGAAAAATTAATTTCTTAAGAAGATTCATCCCAAATTTTGCCGAACTTCTGAGAGATATCAAAAACATGTTAAAAAAGGAAGTTGGAGTTAAATGAACTACAAAAGCCAAAAATCCTTTTAATTGGTTAAAAAAGAACTCACCGAAACACGAGTACTGATAAGTCATGATTTCACCAAAGATTTTTACATTTTCTCATTTGCATCTGAACACACGATAGCTACAGTATTATTACAAAAGAACACAGCAGGGCAAGAACAACCCATAGCCTTTTTTAGCAAATCCCTAAGAGATGCTCCCTTAAAATATAATATCATGGAAAAATGGGCATTCGCATTGGTAAAAGCACTAAAATATTTCTGATTTTATATCTTGCATTCTCATATCATTGCTTGCGTTCCCCATACCGTCGTCAAAGATATATTAAATCAATGTCCCGATGGTAAAAGGGGAAAATGGATCACTATCATCTTAGAATATGACTTAGAAACCCAACCCACCAAACTTGTTAAGGGATAAGGACTCGCAAGACTAATGGCCGAAACAAACCTCCAAGCATTAGATATAAATTTTGTTGACACCTTAGAGGAACAGGAAGAATGCGCAGCCCCTCATGTTGAAGAAATGTTTTTAAATTTATCTTGGTATGATGATATTATTTATGTGTTATTTTTTCTTAATGCTCCTCCAACCTTATCAAAGACAAAAGAAATATTCCTCAAAAAAAAATCTTTAAAGGTTTTTATTTTATATGGAATTTTGTATT
Source organism: Pinus albicaulis (assembly GCA_034641835.2). Lineage (NCBI taxonomy): Eukaryota > Viridiplantae > Streptophyta > Pinopsida > Pinales > Pinaceae > Pinus > Pinus albicaulis. The sequence goes on from CM076576.1 coordinate 370,919,627, forward strand.
AGAAAAATCCCACTGGTATGTTGCTTAAATGTTTTCTTGAGGATGATGCTGAAAAAATTATGCACGAAATGCACGAAGGAGAATGCGGAGGGAATCTCTACTGGAAAAAAACAGCAAAAAAAATCCTTAGAGCTGGTTAATATTGGCCTACCTTGTTTCCTGACACTCACAAACTGGTTATGACATGCCATAAGTGCCAAATTTTTTATGGCAATAAAATTTTTTTACCTTTTCCCTTACATCCCATCATAGTTGAAGGACCTTTCCAGCAATGGGGTTAGATTTTATTGGGGAGATTCACCCTTTTTCGTCTGCTGAACACAAATGGATCCTTACAGCCACTGATTACTTTACCAAATGGATAGAAGCCATACCCTCTAGGAATGGTACCGATTCAGTCATCATTAAGTTCCTAGAAACCAACATTTTATCTAGATTTGGCTGTCCTAGGAAAATTATCATTGATAACATTGCTGCCTTTTCCTCCAAAAGAATGGTTGACTTCTGTTACAAATAGCATATTACGTTAGGACATTCCACAGCTTATTACCCCCAAGGTAATGGTTTAGACAAGTCCTCTAACAAAAGCCTAGTCAACATCATTAAGAAGCTTCTTGAACAAAATCAAAAGGCATGGCATGGAAAACTAGTGCATGCACTATGGGCTAATAGACTAACCACCAAAAAGTCAATCGGTATGTCTCCCTATCAACTAGTGTATGGCATGGATGCCATTTTCCCAACACATTTAGGGGTTCCAGTGATGAAGCTATTACAAGAAGTTCAAATAGAAGAAAATGACATGCAAAGGAGGATAAATCGGACTATCCATGTACAGAAAACAAGAGAAGAAGTTTACCAAATGACTTAGTTAGCGCAAGATAAGATGAAATAGATTTTTGATAGAAGGACCAAGGAAAATGATTTTCAGACTGGGGATAAGGTATTAAAATGGGATTCCAGACGAGAAGATAAAGGAAAGCATGGTAAGTTTGAAAAATTATGGAAAGGGCCTTTCATTATTAGTTCGGTTAGCGGAAACAGTTCTCTTTTCCTGCAAGAACCTGATGGGACTGAAACTTTTGGAAGTCTTGTAAATGGTAAGAGACTAAAACATTATTTTTTTCAAGAGCTCCAATTTTAAAAAATTTCACTCATTCTACCTATCACTGTTTGAAGAAATAAATCAGAAATAGAAAATACAAAAACAGTAGAAAAGTTGAAAAGAGGGCAGTTTTAGAAAATAGCAGAAAAGCCGCATATTCAAAAATAGTCATGCTGAAAGTGCGCAAGTCTGAATGCCACTACTAGTGCTCAACATATATCTTGTTCAGTTATATAGCCTAATCATAACTGAATATGTTTTAAATTTATTGTTGATAAGTTAGTGGAAGAATTGATAGTCAAAATGTGTAAGCTTGACTTGTCAAAGAAGGGAGATTAGGAAAATATACTGGTTCCACACACTCAAAATAGAACCAAAGAGGAAAATGGGGATGAAAAACAAACTATGTATCCTAGCCCTGGTTTTTCTAAATCTCATTTCATGCAAAATAATATTTGTGTGCAGCTTGTCTTTTATTCCACAAACATATGACAAATCAGACCGTCTAATCCTAACTTGGTCATTTTTCAATTTCATGTTTAGTTTAGTGAATGAAATCCTGTCAAACAGCTTAATCTTGACAATCGATCTTGCATAGGTAGAGAAACAAAGGAGTTCATTAGTTTAATCTGAACTCCCGGAAGATATAAGTGTAGATTTAGATAGTTTTATTTTCTAAAAAATAATCATGTCGACATGTTGCTAGTCCAAATGCACCTAAAAAAGAAATTTTTTTAAGAAATATAGTTTGGTAGGTAGAGATGACTTTGATGCTAATCATGCTATCAATTTTCAGAAATAGCATCAAGAAAGAAAGAAGTTTGCACCAATGGATAAGGCACTGGTTTTCACAATCATCTGCAATTTTGGACACCTCCTAAAAAGGAGTTTCCCTCCCCAAATGGAGCCACTGTTAGTCATCAGTATTTTTTTCCTGTTGCTGATGACCAGTTTCCTTAGCTAATTTTTCTATAAGCTGATCTCAAACTGTCAATTTCTCATCTAGAAAACACCCCAAAACAATTTTTGTCCTCCTACCCCTTCCTGTTAGGCTATGATGAGAACAATCTCCATTTTTCAAGACCTATCTCACTTTAGCAAAGTCTCCCTGTCTATAGTTTTCATAGCTATGATTATCTTCTATCATTTACCCTTCTTTCTCATGCCATTCACTATCCAAAGGTTGAAAAAGTGTCTGCTACTATGTCCCTGATCATCTTGTCATATGACAATCTGATCATGCCTAAGAAAAGACTCAAAATATGTGAAAATTGTCCCTAACTTAGATAGTGGTGTTTAGGGAGTTTTTCCTTGGGTAAGATATCCTAGGCAAAAAAATCCTCTGTCTAGTACCAGTCAACCATGTATTATTTCCTATTCTGCAAAACAAGCCTTGGTCTATCCATAGGTTGCACGCCATTAAGAGGTCGCTTTGTCTCATTTCAGAAGAAGTTCAACAAAGATTCAAACTTCAAGAAGAGAAGGTTTTTCAGTGTCTGAAGAAATATGCTTAGATCAAGCATAAATCCCCATGAAACACCAAAGGAGCTCTCCAAGGTTAAAAATCATATGTTTTTACATCTCTACAGGGGTGTAATTGAATGATGATTAGTGTGCACATAAGAGCAAAAAGGAAAAATTTCAATAGGTCCTTCATGCCGACTTAGTTTTCCATCAAATAAATTAAAGTACAGTAAGTAAAGAGTAGCTAATATACATGGTTTTAAATCCAAAGGTTGCCTAAAGAACAGAGATCACTCATCAAATCAAAATGAATAACAAGGAATAAGTAATGTTGATGAGCAGTGCTCCATAATTACCTCCAAAAGTGTTGCTTCATAATATTTCCAAAGGGTATCATCATGTAGGGCATAAGAAGACAGTTGCTTCCTATGTTACCTTGAACCTGGGATGTGAAAATTAGTAAATGGAAATTTCAATATACTTTTGAAAACAAAGTCAAGGGAAAAGTTAGTTCAATGATGTCTAGCAGTAAACACTCTCCATATACCAATCACATGGTTGCTCCCTAAAAAAATTTCACAGTGATATGGAAAAGAAAAGGCATATATTACAAGCTAAGGTACAATGATTGAAATAGATGGATATCCTGTGTTTAAGATAACCTCCTTCAATAATAAGTAGAGGGTTAAAAGAACATTGATAGAACCTCCTTCAAAAAGCAGAGGGTTAGAAAAACATTGGTTTGGCCTCCTTCACAAGAAAGAAGAGGGTCAAACGTATTTTTTGAGAAACTTCAGTGGCTGCTTGGTGCTTTTTCCTCCAAAGGATGAACAGAAGATGCATAGAAGGGTTTAAAATTGTGTTTGAGAAGGGTTTCTATTGTAAATAAAAGTTGAGGAATAGTGGTGACTCAAAGGAAGGATGATAAGTTAAAGGCCTTTTTCATATCACAAGCAAAGGGTTGACATGATGCTATTAAAGGCCTCTTATCTTATGTTTATGAAAACCTCCTTCAAAGGATAAATCAAAGGTTATAATTTTGAACAAAACAGCCTCATATGAAGGATAAAATTGGTATACTAGGCTTTGTTTCAAGTCACTTCTACAAACTGATATAAAGAAGCATTCACACAGAGGGTTTATGTGGAGAGACATATTTTTTATTTAGAACAGATCCATTATGGCTTATAAAAAATACTCCCTCCAAATGATGAATAAAGGGCAAAGCACCAAGAGTTATTTTTTCACCTCATTTAAAAGACAGTGGGCACATTGTTAAGATAGGTGAATTGTCATTGTTTGAAGGCCTCCTTCATCGTGAGCATAAGTGGTCACATTTGCAAGGATTTTCTTCAGGAAAAATAGAAGGTGTATACAACGTCAAGGGAAAGTGTTAGTCCACAATTCCTAACAACAAGCCCTCATCATCTAATAATCATGTTATTCACTGTTAAAAAAATCTTCACAGTCCTTTTGAGACAAGGACGCTTACCATAAGATAAATCACATGGGAAAGAGGATAGTTGGTTTGAGAGACTTCAACAATGGCCTCCTTCACAAAAAGTAGAGGGTCAGCCCTCCAAAAGATTAACACTATGAATCATCTCATTCAAAGGGTTAAAAAGGTTATGAAACCATGATTCACATTCAGTCAAAGGTTGCCTCCATCAAATGGTAGGAGACCATGTCTTGGTGGATACAAGAAATTTTCTTTTTGAGATATTCTCAATCAAAGTATAAATTCAAGTTTCAAGTTTGAGAAGACCACTCTCGAAAAGACAATATCGCATAGTGTCTGATAAGGGGCATATAATTAAGTGGAGAGGATATTATTAAGAAGGTAGGTTAGAAGAGATACAACATTTTTTAAAAGAAGAAACCCCTCAACAAATGCACCAAGTCATTTTCGAAGGGCTACAAAGCCTACAAAGTGAATTCATTTTTTTTCAAATTTACAAAGGATGAAAAGATGGTTTAAAAACCTCCTAAAGTATAAAGAGGCATGGCTAATAGATCTTTATGCCATTTCGCAAACTTTGTTGGCAAGACGAATTAGTTCAAGTGATCATTTGAGGCTTGTTGAACGCACGATGCGCTTGGAGAATTGTGCGGCATGCCTGTAGAGTTTCGGCAATAAAAATTTGTCAAAGGCGTGGCACGCTTGTATTTTTGCACGGCACGACTGTGCCCGGCACTCGGTGCCCATCTGAATGCGGCATGTTTCATCGTTCAGGCCTGCCCGGCTGAGCGACCACTCCTGAACACGGCGCCCATGCTTCTTTTTCCATTATCCAAGCGCTCGAGCTTTTAATACAAATCCTCCCAACTGCTTTATGCCCTCGCCATTATCAGCTTCCATTTTCTACCCTTGAACTCCTCTTTATTTGCCTCTTCACGCCCATTTTCAACACCACCCGGGCCACTGTCAACACAGATTTTCAAAGGAGCCTCAGAAGTGTTAAATGCCAGCATTTTGCACAAGGATTCTATCCTCAAATTCTACTAAGAAGCTTCTTAATAAGGTATTTATGTTTTTCACCTAGTTTTATATTTTGAAAGGCATAGAAAAGGTCTGAGATCAGTGATATTGAGAAGGTCTTGTAGTCTGTTTGTTTGCAAAGACTTTTTTTTCAAACGAAGAAGAAAAATTGAGTGCTAAAGAGAGAAACGATCCTCTACTCAAGATCAAAAAACTATTTTCCAGTTCCCTAAGAAAATATAGTTACTCATAAAACTACGTTGTTCATTAAAAATACAGAGCAATAGTGATTAAAGGGGAAAGGTCTATTTGTCAGTTTAAGAGGGTTTTCTTATTATGAATAGTCAAGGAAGATAAACACAGTCTTATAGAGAGAAAACTGGGATTTTTTTGAAGACCTTTGCTCAGTAACAAGAGGAGATACTACTTTAGAGAAACAAGCTAAAACTTCATCCAACAAATTATCTGCTTGCCTAGGAAAGAAACGATAGTTTTTTCAAAGGGGAAACATAGTCTTTTTTCAAGAGTGTACTCTTTTCTTAGAGGCAAAGGAAGATAGTGATTGGGAGAAAGAGTTTTGATCAGTTTATAAGGGGTTTGCTCACATCTTAAACAGTGATTTCAAAAAGCAGTGATTGAGGGGAAAGAGTTTTTGTGTAAAAAAAAAGGGGACTTGTCTTCAAAAACCACTAATATATCTTATTAAAGGCCTCTCTGCTCAAGACACAGTGCTAGAGAAGTAAATTTGTTTTCATTTAACAAATACTCGTTTGCAAACTAAAGAGAAAACCAGTGCTCAAAGAAGGGGTCTATTTTTTAGTACAGTTCAAGGTCTTGTTTTGGTAAGTCAGTTAAGGGTATCAGAAAGCGAAAATGGATCCAAAGAAGGACAACAGGAGTGGATATCATAATAGGTTTGAGCCTATTACAACTCAGGAGATAAATGAATCCCCTTCGGTTCTCTTCAATTTTCATGAAGTAGGGTGCCTTGATTTTTTCCAAAGAGGTCAAGAGGTAAAAAATCACCCTCCTTTAACACATTTGTTTGCTTTAAGGCTTCAAGAAGGGAAAATTAACATAGCAGGCCTTGATTTCATTCTCAGTCCTAAAGCAGTATCAAAAGCCACCAAGATCCCCTATCTTGGTGAGAAATGGTTCAAGCAAGCCTATTTGAACCTGGATCACTACAAGCCCTCTCTGAAGCCTGCTTACCAAAATGAATGCAAGGCCATCTTCCCCTTTTATCATTTATTGAACAGTTATGCACCTCTCATGAAGGTCATCATCAGATACTTTACGTGTGAAGGAAGATACTCTAGAGTCTATTCATATCATATCCAGCTGTTGATGCACTTCACCAAGACCCAGATTTTGAATCTCCCTTTCTTCCTCTGTAGAAGCATTGACAAGATGGCCTCAACTGTCAAAAATAATCCCTCCACTCAACAACAAGCTTGTTTTTTTCATCATTCCCTTATCAAGATCATCATCCTCCATAAACTTGAGAAAAATGGAGTTTCTTGGGAATCCTTCATCTCCCATCACGATTTTGCTATGGCCTCTTCATCTCATGGCCCATCTCATGTGATTTCCTCACCATCCACTCACCATGATTCTCCTTCTTCTATTAAATCTACTCCTAAAAATAAAAAACCCCCTATGATTGAGAGTGAAGAAGAGAAGTCTAAGAAAACTAGTGATGAGGAAGGGCAAAGTGACAAGAAGAAAAATAGTGATGAGGAAGGGCAAAGTGACAAGAAGCAAAATAGTGATGATGAGGGACAAAGTGAAAATTCTAAAATTGATGGTGAGCATGAAAAAAATGATAGTGAGAATAGCAGTCATGAAGAGGAACATGGTGGCAGCCAACACAGTAGTAAGCATGAGGTTGATGAGGGACAAAATAGTGAAGGTAAAGAACACATCAGTCATGAATAACGCAGTGACAGAGATGAACAAGATAGTCCTCAAGAAAGAAAACAAAGTGGCAGCCAAAACAGTGATGACAAGGATCATAACAGTCCTCAAAGAGACACTAATGATGAGAAACATGACAGCCCTCAAGAAACCAATGAGGATGGCAAGAAAACACCAAACAGTGAGCATTCCGAAGGGGGCAACATGGAGAAAAAAGATCAAAAAAATCCTAAGGGAAGCCAAGACCAAATCAAGGACCATGAAGCAAGTAATGATGAATCTAAAGAAGGAAGTGAAAACAGGGAGCATGAAGAGAATTCTCTAAAGCATGTGCTAGCTGCCTCTCCTAGGCAAGGGGCCATGACTCTTCCTCCAAAAGTGGTGAAGCCTAGAAACACTAGATCTGCAAAGAAGAAGATCACTCTAGTGGTGGCTAGCAATGTCACAATGATGCTAAGAAGTAGAGGAAAACTACCTAATAAGAGTATTGTCGAATTTACAAAGAGGAAAAGGACCAAGAAGTCTACCCAAGGCAAGGGTAAAGAAAAAGAGGAACATGAGGAGAGTAGTCATGAAAAGGAAAGGGACTTTGACATCATACAGATAGACAGTGATGATGGGGATGATGAATCTAGAATTCTTGAGGCTCTTTTGAAAACTAGAGAAGCCCAAATTCATTACTTAGAATCTGATCTAGAAAGGTAAAAGGACCTCATACATGTTCTACAGATGCAAAAAAAGAAAATGAGTGGTCAAATGGAAGTTTATGAGGCCTCAGCTTTCAAATACCAAAGGGAAGTCTACAAAGCACAAGTCAAGCTTGAAGAGGTTATGGGCGAATTTGATGATGCTGAAGAAGAAGAGTAGCCAATAATAAAAATGCCTAATACTATGGCCCTTAGGAAAGCTTTGGAGAAAAAGAGCGAAGAAGAGGAAGCCCTTATTTGATCTGATCCTCTCACTCAATTGTTCACCCAAGAAATAGAAAATGATAAAGAATCACTGCTTGAAAGAGCCAACAACAATTTGGAGGATAAATTAGAGAAAGCTAACAGAGACTTGGATCTGTAATGGAAGATGATTGGGCACTACAAGAAGTTGAACCAATTTTCCCGAAGAAAGCTCAAAATTGCTCAAGAAAGGCTCAAAGCTGTCCGAAAGAGTCACCCAGTAGAAAAAGTGGAGAAAGACATATATGGGTTTGAAATCTTGGCCTCAACTTCCTTGAATGCTTCTAAGGACCCATAAGGGGCTTGCTCGCCAAAATTGATCAAATTTCGACATGATTTTGTTTTTTGTGTTTTTTGGCCCTAATTGCACATTTTTCAAGGCACTACCATGGGTGCTAGGAACATCCTCAGCTCATGAAATTAATTTTCTTGGATGGAATAAACTTGGGGGCAGCTACTCGCAAATTTGTAGATCCAGAGGAGATGTTTTGGTCCCCCAAAGAGGCAAAAATCAGTCAAAATTCACCTTTCTGCCTCACATATCAACAAATGAGACACCCCTGGGTTTTTTCACTCAATCCACCATTTTACATATTTCTATGGATAAGTTTGGGAAAAATAAAGTAGGTCCAGAAACTAGAAATCTAGGGCTTTCTAGAAAGCCATCATGGGCCTCATTTTGACATTGGGAGTTCCCTCAAAAGAAGTCCTCAAAACAGGAAATTTTCTGCTGCTACGCTCCTATAGCATTTTGGAAAAAAAGGGAGATTTCTGGAGATGCTCATCCAAATGTGCGTTAAGCCTTTTTTAGCAATTTTTAGTCATGTAAAGTCAATTTTATTTCTTTTTTTAGCATTTTATAGATATTTTTGAAGATATTTTGTGCCTTGGGCTTTGCAAAGCCTCAAGTACAAAATCAGATATTTGCAATAGGCCAATGGTCTTATAGATGCTCTTGGATTGTTTTTTTTCTCTTTGGACTATATATTCCAAGAGATTTCATTGTAACAAGAGGCTAAACTTGATGTTATAGAGAAATACATGATATTACAAGCTTTGAAGAAATACTTTGTCTCATGAAGTGGATGATTTCTTGTTTGTCTTGGATGGTGGAAAAGGACTATTTGTAGGATTCCATGGCTTAGTGAATGGTGTAGTGTTCCTTATCTGTTATGTTTTCCTTAGTTTATCATACATGTTTTCATGCTTCTTTCTTACTGTAGGTCAGTAAAGAATAGATTTGAGACATTCCCATGGAGGCACCTCAAGTTTCTTGATTCATTACAGCTTCTATGTTTTTCTTCTTTCTTAGTTAGGTCAAATAATTCTTAACTGCTCTTTGATACCCTAAGAACTTGTTATCAATTGCATTAATGGTTATTATGTATGCTATCTAGTATGATTCATGGTATGCTCTGCTTACTCATAGCTATCCAAAACCCCATCACTGAAACCTTTCTCTGAATATTTGATTGTCCTAGTTAAACCCAATAGGTCTTGTTTCGATTTTGCCCTTTTCCCATGCTCTACAATCTTAGTTCAAAGTTCCCGATAGCTCAAAATATGATGTTTAGGAGTTCTCTCTTCATAGATTCAGTTGTTTTTTTTACTTATTTGTTTTCCCAAAATTCTGAAGGTGATTTTCCCGAAGTTAGAGGGTCTTATACTTCTATGTATCGCATGAATGTTTATTTTATGCATCTATCAGTTTGAGTTTCATTTATAGTGATTAATGGTTAGCCCTACCACATGGATGTTTGCTGTGAAACTATTTGTGCTTAAAACTTCTTTGTCTTTCACAAACTTAGTGTCCATCTCATTTCATTCCACCTAAAGAATCCATTTTACCTCAACCAAATTGGCCCTGCAATATACCTTGTCCACCATTTGAGGCATTCTCCACCTTTTCCACCCCATAGCCTAGTTGATCTGACAATATTTTTATCTATTTATCCTTTGATCAGTTCCTCCCACAAAAACCTAAAACAAACTAAAAACATACTTAACAACTAGCCTAAAATCAAATACAAAAGAAGCAAACATGTCTACATCCCTTGCATAACAGAGAGAGCCCTCTCTGAGTCCAGGAAGGCTAAGTCCTGGGGCTGCAAAGTTGGTTTGATATTACCCTGTCACTTGGCTTGTCAATCTGCCAAATCACGGGACCCTAACATATAATTCAAAGAAAAAGCACATTAATGTTCAATATCAATTTGTGAGAGATATGGTTCAGGCAAAAAGAGTGTTGTTGGTAAAGGTGGACACCTTGAAGAATGTTTCAAATGGATTGACAAAGTTTATGAGAACTCAAAAGTTCTCTTGGTGTAGAGAAACAATGGGTATTGCAGAGCTGGGCTAATTACTAAGCTCTCTTGTGGCCCCCTACTGAAAGAAAACAGCAAGTGGGACAATGTTGGCTATCTGTTATATTATTTCCATGACTAGCTCCCCCAGTAATTTGCGCTCGGTGCAGCAGGGGGGCCGGTAGCCCCCCTTATCGGGGTTCGGGGCAGCGCCCTGAGAAAATATTTTTGGAACTTATTTTCAGGTGGGTGGACCCGCCCATGGTTTTGTGCATGGGTTTGCACATGGTTTTGGGGCATGATGGTTTTCGGCCCCTAGTATTTTGTAGATCTGGTCAAGGGAACTACAGTTATGTTCTAATCCAGGGTTAATGGATTGGGGTTTATGTATGCTTCGGCATGTATATATATGTGTTGTAACACTAAAAGGAATATAATGAAAAATCAAGCTGGTCGTCCCGATTTGGGATCCAGGGGAAAATCTCTGTGTTTATCTGTTTTATGCTTTATGCTCTAGCTATTGTTTATTTTCTGTTGTAAGATTCGTGTGTAGATAATTTCTATAACAGTTGTTAAAACCCACGCTCAGCCTTGTAGCTAGCCCTACAAGGACAGGAGAGGGCTCTCTCCGTGCCAAGATATTCAAAAAGGTACAATTTTTGAAACTAATTTTAGGCTAGGTATGATAATGGGAAATGGTTTTAATAAATGAATAAATTTCAAGGATGTGCGAGATAAAATAGGACAATATCAAACTGGGAATTAAATCGGGACACGGGGTATTTCATGGGGCAAGATAGGCAAGATATTTAGCAATCAAGTAGAAATAAGATGGAATGGAAAGACTGGTGAGGAGCTGAAAAGGGAACGATAAATGGATCCTTTTCAAACAGAAGAAAAAAACACATATAATGAATGATTTCCCAAGGTAGTGCATGAAAATGGATCCTACCTTTCTATCTTGAAAGCATTCAAAGGAGATGTTTATGGATGAGAGGTGAAACATAACAATTTACATATGAAACAAAGGAGAAAAACAAATGATAAATCTCATACCACATGGATCCCATGAATCATAATTGCGTCTCTTATTAATTCCTGTCAAAATGTACAACGGAGCGCAAAATGTTCTTCCACACTATTCCCCTACTTCTGAATTACAGACTTCAGACTGCTTTACAAATGATTTACAATTACATTAAATACACCAGATTTGTGGGAATAGATCCACAGAAAATGGAGCTGTTTGACAGCTCAAAAACTGAAGTGCAATCATAGAAAGGAAATACAACAATCTGCCCCTGAAAATGAGGGACAGTGATACTTTTTAACCTCTTGAAAATTCACTGAAAATAGGCAATCCGATCCTATTTCTTTGCTGCTGTAGATATCTTTTTTTTATTTAGCTCTTGGCCAACTGGCTTTTTGCTTTGCTTTCCATTATTTGTTTGAATAAACTGACTTTTTCAATGAAATTCTACTAGAACAAAATGAAATGAAATTATATACCTTTGTGAAGGGAAAATTTAACTTTTTAATCAGAAAAAGGGAAGGGAAGCGGGACCTGCATTATAATCGCAATCGGAAACAGATGGAGGAAGGGAGATACAATACAAACAGGGGCAAAAAAATTTCGATGCGATTGGGGGAGGTCTAATATGTAATCGCAATCAGAAGATCATGGAGGGGACATAATATGAAATGGAGCAATTAAAACACGGTATGCGATGATATCATCGCAAATCGGGATTGGAAGGGGAAGACATATGTGACACATAACCTAAAGCTCCGATGCGATTTGGGGTGAGGCCTTTGTAAAAACGAAACAAAAAAATTTTAAATCTTGCAAAGGGAAGGGAATTTTTGTAATGGATGGGCGGAGAATATTACATGGTGGGGCCAAGAAATACCATCGCAATCAGAATTGGGCAGAAGAGCAGGTGCATTACATAACAAAATCACCGATGTGATTGGGAGAGGGCAATGAATTATGGGCCATCGGATGGGATTGGGAGATCGAAGGTTGTGGGATACTTGCGAGCGGGCCATCGGTGGAAGTCAATCAGAGGGGGATGATCGGGGGTGCCGATTACGATGGAGCGATTGCATATGAGCCATCCAATCGACGATGGGATCAACGGTCAGGATATACATCGAAGGGGTCAATCAGGGTTTTATAATCGAAAGTGTTAACTGAATCGCATCGAAAGTTTCAGTAAAGAGCCAATCGGGACTTGCAATAAAACTATTGTGATTACGATAGAAAAGGACTTAGGTCAGTGGGAGTTTTATAATATAAAACTTTTTTAAAGTTTTATTATAAATTTTCCACAGTATGGTGGGGAAGTGGTTAGAATGGAAAGGATTTATATAATATGAAACATTATTATAAAGTTTCTATGGAAAGGGTGGGGAAGTGGATTATTAAATAAATCGCATATGTATTAAAATGATTTATAATGTGATTTTGTAAATCAGAAAAGGGAAGATGGGTTTTTATAAGAAAATATTAAAACTATAAACATAAAGTTTTAAGGGAAAAAATGGGAAATAGGGATTATAGGAAGATATAGGGAATTTTACTTCACTTAAGCATAAATTTCAATCCAGAAGTAAGTTTCAAGAGTGTAATATACCATTGGAAAGCTATTTCCGGGCTCTTTCTAATGGATCTATTTGGAAAATGATTTGGTGCTAAACATGCTATGAAAAACTTCTATGAAGGTAGGATGAGGACTTTGTGGAGATGGCAGCTTCTGAATTGTGACTTATTACATATGATGATACAAAATTACATAATGAATGATAATAAAGGAAAAATATCATGTTTTCTCCTCAAAACATGTTTTGAGGTGAAAATTACATCAGGATGAATAAAATATTTCTTTGATCTTCTAGGTGCTGTGACTTTGAATTTATTGACTTCCTCATGACCTTGCTGAAATTTATTTGACTGATTAATTTGACCATGGTAAGACCCTAGGAACTAATGAGACCCATCCTATGACCTAATGAGATAATTTTTTGATAGTGAAAGTGAATCATGACCCAAGACCATAGAAAGGAGAATCAACAAGTATTTCATGATGGAAAACTGATAAAAAATTACTACCATCAATGAATCCATGACCTAGCGGAATGGTTAAATTTATTCGGTATGAGACTCCTAATATGAAATTACAAAAGAGAAGTTTTGATCACTGATGGCAGTGTGACTAAACTGACACTAACATTGGCTCCAACGGGGATGGTAGCTCCTTGGAGGTTCCAAGAACACCGTAGACCAAGTAGCCTTATCCATTTGGGCATGGAGTCAAAATGTTGAAAACTGACACAAATGCAAACTGAATTTGACTGAAAACTAAGACTTAAAACTAAAATAAATCCAAACCATATACATGTCATCCAAGTTTTATAGCCTTCACCTCAGGCCCCAAACCTGAATGACTGTGTACTTCGAACTCTGATAAAAAATAACATGGTATATACAACGATGACGACATAGATTCTGATCCTTTGTCTTCAATAATGGTAGTTCTTGAAAAGCCTACCATTTACTGCTCCTCCAGGAAAATCCTGGCCATCCATCTCTGAAAGTAAGAAGGCATTATGTCCCCTGTATGCTAAAATTTTGTATGGTCCTTTCCAAAGGTTGTCAAACATACCGTGCTTCCCTTTGTCTTCATTCCTTACATCCAATTTCAACACTACATCATCCAGCTGAAAATTTTCTGATTTAGTCTTTCGGTCATAGATATTTTTAATCTTCTCCTACAACTGAATCGCATTTTGTGACACTTCTTCTCTTGTTTGCTGAAGGTGGATCATCTGGTTGATCCTTCACTGCTTGTCATCATCTTTGCTGCCAAATTCTTGTAATAATTTCATAACTGGGACTGTAAGAGATGTAGGAAAGACAACATCAGTTCCATAAAATAATTCAAAAGGTGACATACCTATTGACTTCTTACTGCTAACTCTGTCTGCCCACAGTGCGTTGATGAGGTTTCTGTGCCAATTTATTTTGTTTGCCTCCAGTATTTTCCTAATTATATTTATCAGCGATTTTTTGGATGACTCTGCTAGGCCATTGCCTTGTGGATAATACGTTGTAGAATGGACCAGTGCAATATTATATTTGTCATAGAAATTGATCATCTTCTTGGATCTGAATGTTGCTGCGTTGTCTGTTACAATTTTACAAGGACAGCCAAAATGAGATAATATATTCGATTCAAGGAATTGAATAATTACCATGTCTATTTCTTGCCTCACTGGGATGGCCTTGATCCACTTCATAAAGTAATCTGTCCCTGTCAGTATCCATTGGTGTTGTGCTGAGGACGCAGGATGCATTTATCCTATGAAATTGAGCCCCCACTGATGAAAGGGCGCATTCACGAAAACTGGCTTCAAAGGAAGCAGAAGAAATTTTTTCTTTCATTGGAAAATTTTGCATTCACAAAAATTCATCATCATTTTGTATAAATCAGAAAATAATGTGGGCCAATAATACCCTGCTCTTAATATCTTATTAGCTGTAGTCTTCCAAAACAAGTGACTGCCACAGTCACCTTTATGGAAATCATACATTACTTTCTGAGCTTCTTCCTCCACCAAACAATTGAGCAAAACACCTCCTAGGTCTTTGCAATACATAGAACTGTTCAAAATACAATATTTAGCAGATTTAAGTTTCAAAGATCTACCTTTACTCTTAGACATGCCCGTAGGAGGTGACAGATGCTGAAAAACATAAACGATATCCGAATACCAAGGAGACTGCAGAAAAATATCTGAAATAGCAACCAACAAACCTTCATCTTCATTTTCTACCACTGGTGTTATGAGGTTTATGTCCAAGGCACGCAGATTTGATTGGGCCATCAATTTTGCCAAGCCTTGGCCTGTGATCAACTTCATAGGATTTATCTCCAAGTCGTACTCCAACATAGCTGTTATCCATTTGCCTCTTTGACCTTCTGGATCATTTTGCATCAGCACATCCTTCACTGCTGCATTGGGGACATATGCTATAGTGTGCAAATGCAGAATATAGACCCTAAAATCCTTAAATTCCTTGACAAGTGCCAATGCCTATTTTTCAATAATATTGTATCTCAAAGCAGCATCTCCAATAGTCCTACTGAAAGAGGCAATTGGATTTTCTACCTCATCTCTCTTTTGCATTAAAATAGAAGCCATAGTATGCTCATATGCAAATGAAAATATAATAAAGCCTTGAGTATAGTCAGGACTAATCAAAACTGGAGCATTGGACAAAGCAAACTTTACCAAATGGAAAGACTTGATGGCCTCTTCACTCCATTTGATAGTGTTGTCCTTCTTCAACATATTGGTCATTTCTCTCAAATGCTCAGCAAAGTTACGTATAAATATACGGAAAAACATCATCTTACCGTTAAAGGCCTAAAACTCTTTCTTATTCCGTGGCAGATCTATGAGCTAAATGGCCTCCACTCTAGTTGGATCAATGCGGATGTCATCTTTAGAAATGATATGCCCAAGAAATTTGCCTTCATCCATGGCAAAGAGACTCTTTTTGGGGTTGAGAGAAATCCCAAATTTTCTGCAACACTGAAAAACAACTCTCAAATGGTGCAAATTCTCATCATCTGATCCTGAAAGCATTGTCAAATCATCCAAATAAACAATAAGAAAAACATCTTTTTCATTTGAAAAATCAATTTCCATTGTACACTGGAAAGTAGCTCCAGCGTTCTTCAGTCTGAATGGCATTTTAGCATACTGGAAGGTTCCCCAGGGTGTTGTGAAGGCAGTTTTATCTTGGTCCTTCTCATGCACCAATATCTAGTTGTGGCCTAAGTAGCCATCAAGTAGTGACATCCTATATTCTCCAACTACTTTATGCAGAATATGGTCCATTTTCGGAAGTGGATAATTATCCTTTAAGGATGCCATATTCAAGTTCTGAAAATCTATACACAATCTTATTTGTCCAGTCTTCTTACATACTGGGACCAAATTTGAAATCTAGTCACAAAATCTAATAGGAACTATAATACCTACTTTGTACACCCTGTTTGCCTCCTTTTCGATGGATTGTAGCAGCCTTGGATTTATTCTTCTTAGCTTCTGTCTGAAAGGCTTCTGATCTGGCCTGATAGGAATAGTATGCTGGATTATGTTCTTGTCATACACTTTCAAATCTGAATAATCCCATGAAAACACATCATAAAATTCAGAAAGAAACTGAACATACTTCTCCTTTACCTCAGGGGATAATGTTTTTGACAATTTCACGAACTTGGGCAGGTAAAAAGCTCCAAGATTCACATCTTCAACTCCTTTATCAGTGGGCACCAAGCTTGGCTTATTTGCAACATCATCTTGGTAAAAAAGATCCTCTAGAGGCATGAGACCTCTAGGAATCACATTATCCTTTAGTTGCAATATGTCCATCTAATTTGTTTCCAAATCCTGATCATCAACCTCACACTCACCTTCTATTAGAGTGTCTTTGAATTTTCCATCCCCCTACAAAAATGCATTAATCTCATTATCATCCTAAAACACTTGCCAATACCTTAAATTGTTCAGAACAACAGGCCTATGTTTGACATAGATCTCAAACTTATTGCTAGAGTTCATCAGAATTTTCAAGTTGCTTGCAGTAGTGGCAAGAGAATCAGCTATGAGATTCTGCATCCTGGGTACCGCTGTCAAAGTGTACTCAGGGAATTTCTTCAAAAAATCCAAGACTGCATTTCTGTATGCCCTCAATCTTGGATTCTTAGCTTGGTATTCTCCTTTAACCTGTTTGACTATTAACTCGAAGTCACCATACACAGAAATCGTTTTTTCATTCAGCTTCTTCAAAATTGTGAGACCTGCAATCAAAGCCTCATACTCCACCTCATTGTTAGAGCAAGCAAAAGCCAATTTATAAGCACAAACTCTAACATTGCTGGGAACCTTTACAGGCCAGAAAATAGGGCTCATAATCCATATTCCAATACCAGCTCCATCCTTACCAACAGCTCCATCGAAATCCATGCTCCAAAGGCCTTCTTCTTGTAGATGCTGGAACCTTGTTCCTTCCTCCTCTTTACCTTCGATGATTTCTTGCCTTTCACTATCTTTTGGCTACTGGCAGGTAGGAGATTTAGAAGTACTTGATCCTTTGTCTTTTTCTTGTTTGAGGACTTCTCTGAAATTCTCTGAAATCTCAAGTATTTCATATACTTGTTCCAACTAAACATTCTCATCATTTAAACCACCATCAGAATACAAGACAAAGGACTCTAAATCTATGTGGACAACATTAATGGGATGGTTCACTGGCTTCTCTTTGCTAGTAATAATATATTTCATTTTATTTTCCCTATATAAGTTTCTCAACTAGCCAAATATAGGGATAGTGGCATAAGAGAAGTCAAGTTGCATGGTTCCCTTGAGTTTTTCACCGCAAGAACTAGACAAAAGCTTTCCAAACCTTGGTGGGATATCAATAACAACTACATCCATCAAGACATTCTTTGCTGGAATCTGATCTAAATACACTACCAGGTCTTTGATAAGACCGATACAGTGGACCCTACTTGAGTCAAAAGAATACAAATCATGGTATTTTCGAGTAATATCAAGGCCTATCTTTTCCATGACAGCTTTGGGCATCAAATTATGTGAGGCTCCAGAGTCCAACATAACATTATGCAAGATGAATTCATGTACTCTAAGAATCAGGTAAAAGGGAGGGACTTGATTTTCTTCAGATTATTCTGTGGCTGGACCGAAAATTAGTTCAGGGTAGTCATCTTCTACATTAACCATATCAGAAATAGAGTCTATTTGCAAGACTTTAGACACTTGACTTTTATATGCACTATTCTTCACCAACTCTCTGAGGGGCATAGACACTTTCAGCTTAGAAATTTCATTTTCTAAATTAAAGGAGGGAGCTTTTTCTACCTCTTTAATGGGAGGGTATTTCTTCTCTATTTTCTGCTTTGTTGTGCTCTGCTGGTTCTTTTCATTGGCTGTATTAGTAGCTGTAGGTGCTTTGCTTGAGGAAGGATCGGCTAGTTCTTTTCCTTTATTCTGTGCATCATTCTTCATTTGAAGTTATTTTCTTCTCTGAATGGGACTGATTGTAACATCTCTTTTCCTTAAAGAGTATTGCCTTTGCTGAGTTGACAGAGTGTTCATATACCCTCTCTGGTAATCATCAGATTCATTTTCCAACATTGTGTCATTGGCCAAAATGAAATTCTGGTATTTTTGAATATCTGGAGTCGCCACTATGTATTCTTCGTCCTCTGTGAGGAAAATTGGCACACCATCAGCTGTGAAAAAGTGATTGGCCTCAATCACAGGATCATCATCATCTGATTCTGTCCATTGCAAATATTTATACTGCAATGGTATTTTAATCTGCTGTTGTGGTGACGCTGCTTGGTCCTGTGCTCTTTTCTCTCTCTGTTTAATTCTAAATTGGGGCTGCTGCCCTCTGAAATTTGGATTTCTTATTTGAGGCTCAGGTCTATCTGCAATGGTTAACCTATCAACCATTTTTTCCACTATTCTAATCAGAGTGTGCATTTCGTTGTCTGAAGGAGAGGCCTCCTCTTTCACTGTGACTCTTTTCTCAGCTCTGGCTCATGCTCTTTTAGCCAACAGATTAGCTTCAATGCTTACTACTATCTTCTGTATGTCTTCAAGTGAAGACAGATCCCTTTCACGCACCTGATATGCCATGTCGGCATCAAAACCATCTGGAAATTTCAGCAATGCTAATCCCACAGAAGGCTTTAGGTTAGCTGGAATAGCGTTATATATAGCATTGAATCTTAAAAAATAGTCCTGCACAGTCTCACCCACATTTCTCTTAATATTTTCATATTCAGACAGAATTTGGAGTGGGCTCTTTTTTACCTCCCACCGGTATAAAAAATGTGTGTGAAACTCCTGAAAAGTGTTAGTTGAGCCTACTGGTAAGGCTCTGAACCATTTCCTAACTTCACCCCCGAAGCTCTGAACAAACAATCTAGTAGTCACATTCTCTGCTTCCACCTCATGTAGATCAAAAAAGTCATTCATTTTATCGACATGTTGCTGGGCTATAATGCTCTGGGTGGCATCAAAGATGGGACGTTTTCTTTGATATTCAACAGGCATATCATTGAGAACCTGAGGTAAGACTAAGGGTGCATATCTTGCAACCATAACTCTGAGTGGATTTACAACAGGATTTGCAGGATTTATGGGAGGTGTTGATGGAGGAGATGATAACTGGGAATTGACTGTAGGGGAAGAAGATGAATTAGGAGGAGGAAATTCAGTTCCTGACGACTCTGGAGGCTCAAGAATATTAGTTACAATGATGGACTGAGGAGAATTTAAAATGTAGTTGTCAATGGAGGAATTTTCCCTTTGGACTTCAATATCTATAAGGAACTCAGGATCTAAAACTATATCATCAATGTTAGTTTCAAACTTATTTATAAATAAAGAAAGCTCAAAATTCTTGTCAAAGGAAAGATCTTCTACAAAAATCCACTCACTGGGCCAAGTATAGGATCTAAAGACAGGCCTGGGACTTAATGATCCTTCTTGTCTTCTAACGATTATTGGGATAAGATTCGGATTTTCAAACACAGGGGGAATATTTGCATTGGGATTAGCCCTGGTGTATCTTCTTGAAGCTAGTGTATGTAAATATTCTACTGTACAAAATTTTTTTTCAGCCTAACAGACTCGGAAAATTATTTACAGGAAGACGTTTTACTGTGGTGATCTGACCTTTATGCTCTAATAACAGAAATGTATTATGACTGAAGAATAGTTGTTGTAGCTATATTTTCTTCCCAAAGCATTGCACCAATATTCTCTTTATAATGATATCTCAAACCTTCTCAAGCAAATATGATATAAGGGAATACGTTCAAAAAATATTTAAGCGACTTTATCCAATCGTAATATCAAACTTTATAAGAATGGCACAAATTTTAAATCCTTTCGAACTTATATGCTTTTGTTCTATCAACACGACATATATTTAACACTAGGGGCCCATGCATCTGTAATTCCGCTTTTTATGAATAAAATAGATATTAAATAGTATTAAACCACTGGGCCATACCTTGATTTATTTCACATGCACTTTACCGCGCGATTACCGTTGGATCCAACGCCCTCCAGATCAGATGATCCTGATGAATATCGCGTTGTTTCAAATGTCGAAACTTAACAGCTCAGAGCCATGTGAAATGTGTGGTTTTGGAGTGATGAAGTGCCCGAAAATGACTGGATTGCGTTTTTATAAAGTGGTTTTCCTCCAGGCCAAAAGGAGCGCGAAATGGGCGGTTTTGGTTTCCAAAACCTGCTGGTGGTAAACCAAACCGAGCTTTGACTTCATGTTTTGACTGCGATCAAGCGCTTTAACTGCTCGCGTTAACTTTCTACTAGGTCCCACTATATTGTTCCTCCATCGGCAAATAGACAAAATTTCACTCAAATCACAGATATTTCCTTTAAAAGCGTCGCATTTCAATGTAACCGAGGTTTTTAACCTTAGGCAGGGTCTCCCAATATTTTTTTATAACACATGACCTGAGTATGCCTCACTTTCTATAGTGCCTCTATTCGAAATTTATTTGAAACAAAATAACCACGCTTCAGTGCCGAGAATACAAGTTTAACATACAGTCAGATCAAAATAGATATTCCCCAGCGGAGTTACCAGAGATGTTAGCTCCTGAATTGGACCCCAAGCTGAAAAGGGAAAAACAGGGTAACAACTAAACCACGCTCAGCCTTGTAGCTAGCCCTACAAGGACAGGAGAGGGCTCTCTTCGTGAAAAGATGTTCAACAAAGTAAAATTTTGGAAACTGATTTTAGGCTAGGTATAATAATGGGAAATGGTTTTAATAAATGAATGAATTTCAGGGATGTGTGGGATAAAATAGGACAGTATGAAACTGGGAATTAAATCAGGACATAGGGTATTTCATGGGGCAAGATAGGAAAGATATTTAGCAATCAAGTAGAAATAATATGGAATGGAAAGACTGGTGAGGAGCTGAAAAGGGCACGATAAATGGATCATTTTCAAACAGAAGAAAAAAACATAGATAATGAATGATTTCCCAAGGCAGGGCATGAAAATGGATCCTACCTTTCTATCTTGAAAGCATTCAAAGGAGATGTTTATGGATGAGAGGTGAAACATAACAATTTATATATGAAACAAAGGAGGAAAGCAAATGCTAAATATCATACCACAAGGATCCCACGAATCAGAGCCGCATCTCTTTTTAATTCCTGTCAAACTATACAATGGAGAACAAAATGTTCTTCCACACTATTCCCCTACTTCTAAATTACAGACTTCAGACTGCTTTACAAATGATTTACAATTACATTAAATACACCATATTTGTGGGAACATATATCCACAGAAAACGGAGCTGTTTGACAGGTAAAAAACATAAGTGCAATCATAGAAAGGAAATACAACAATATGCCCCTGAAAATGAGGGACAATGACACTTTTTAAACTCTTGAAAATTCACTGAAAAAAATAGGCAATCCGATCCTATTTCTTTGCTGTTGTAGATATCTTTGTTTTATTTAGCTCTTGGCTAGCTGGCTGTTTGCTTTGCTTTCCATTATTCATTTGAATAAACTGACTTTTTCAATAAAATGCTGCTGGAACAAAATGAAATGAAATTATATACCTTTGTGAAGGGAAAATTTAACTTTTTAATGGGAAAAAGGGGAGGGAGGTGAGACCTGCATTATAATCGCAATCAGAAACGGATGGAGGAAGGGAGATACAATACAAACAGGGGCAAAAAAATTCCAATGTGATTGAGGGAAGTCCAATATGTAATCGCAATCAGAAGATCGTGGAGGGGACATAATATGAAATGGAGCAATTAAAACACGGTATGCGATGATATCATCACAAATCAGGATCGGAAGGGGAATACATATGTGACACATAACCTAAAGCTCCAATGTGATTTGGGGTGAGGCCTTTGTAAAAATGAAACAAACAAATTTTAAATCTTGCAAAGGGAAAGGGCCTTTTTGTAATGGATGGGTGGAGAATATTACATGGTGGGGCCAGGAAATACCATCGCAATCAAAATAGGGTAGAAGAGTGGGTGCATTACATAACAAAATCGCTGATGTGATTGGGAGGGGGAAATGAATTATGGGTCGTCAAATGGGATTGGGAGATCGACGGTTATGGGATACTCGGGAGCGGGCCATCGACGAAAGTCAATCGGAGGGGGACGATCAGGGGCACCGATTTTGATGGAGCGATTGCATATGGTCCGTCCGATTGTCGATGGGATCAATGGTCAGGATATACATCAAAGGGGTCAATCGGGGTTTTATAATCGGAAGTGTTAATTGAATCGCATCGGAAGTTTCGGGAAAGAGCCAATCGGGACTTACAATAAAATTTTTGCGATTGTGGTAGAAAAGGACTTAAGTTAGCGGGATTTTTATAATATAAAACTTTGTTAAAGTTTTATTATAAATTTTCCACAATATGGTGGGGAACTGGTTAGAACGGCGGGGATTTACATAGTATGAAACTTTATTATAAAGTTTCTATGGAAAGGGTGGGGAAGTGGTTTATTAAATAAATCGGATATGTATTGAAATGATTTATAATGTGATTTTGTAAATCGGAAAATGGAAAATGGGTTTTTATAAGAAAATATTAAAACTTTAAACATAAAGTTTTAAGAGAAAAAATGGGAAATAGGGATTGTAAGAAGATATAGGGAATTTTACTTCACTTAAGCATAAATTTCAATCGAGAAGTCAGTTTCAAGAGTGTAATATACCGTTGGAAAGCTATTTCCAGGCTCTTTCTGATGGATTTTCTTGGAAGATGATTTGGTGCTGAACATGCTATGAAAAAATTCTCTGAAGGCAAGATGGTGACTTTGTGGAGATGGCAGCCTCTGAATTGTGACTTATTACATATGATGATATAAAATTACATAATGAATGATAATAAAGGAAAAATATCATGTTTTCACCTAAAAACATGTTTTGAGGTGAAAATTACATTAGGCTGAATAAAATATATCTTTGATCTTCCAGGTGTTGTGACTTTGAATTTATTGACTTCCTCATGACCTTGCTGAGATTTATTTCACTCATTAATTTGACCATGGTAAGACCCTAGGAACTAATGAGACCCATCCTATGACCTAATGACATAATTTTTTGATAGTGAAAGTGACTCATGACCCAAGACCATATAAAGGAGAATCAAAAAGTATTTCATGAGGGACAACTGATAAAAATTACTACCATCAATGAATCCATGAGCTAGCGGAATGGTGAAATTTATTCAGTACGAGACTCCTAATATGCAAATGCAAAAGTACATTTTTGATCACTGATGGCAGTGTGACTAAATTTACACTAACACACATGATTATTGAGCTATGTTAATGGTGAAGTTATCCTTCTTTGTCAATGTTTTCCCTTTTATTTTCCATATTCGCCATCATTTTCTTTGATAAAAGAGAAAAAAAATTAGATTAAGATATGATGTCTTGGCACTTTAATTCTGTTTGCTTTCTTGCATCCTAATGTTTTCTTCTGCAAGGTCCGATTACAGAATTCAGGGTCATCCTGCTCTTTAGTTCCACCTAGCTTGTTGCCTTGAAATTCACTCAGTACAGTCCAGCCAAAGAAGTCTATGGTTTTCCCTGTCCTTTGGTTTTTCTTGAAATTTTATTTTTAAGGCCTTCTTTGTAGTATACTTAGTAGAGTCTAGCCCAACAAGTCTATGGTTTGCCTTGTTATTTTGTTTGTCTTAAGTTGTTGCGTCAAAGGTATTTTTACAAGTTTTATTAAAGAATTATTAATTGCTCTTTAATTATACCGACCGTTATCTTGAATGTTTTCTTTGTCTGAAAGTAACAACTAGAGAATTTAGGTGTGTCTTGCTCTTTAGGGTTGCTCGATTTTTGTCTTATGTTTTTCTTACTAGAGTCTAGCCAAAGAATTATATGGTTTACCCTGTCCTTTGGTTTTTCTTAAACAATTACCCAAAAGGCTTTTCTTGTTGAAGTAGAGTTAAAGGATTCTTAATTCCCTTTAGTTTTACTAATTTCACAACTTACTGTCATTTCATATTTCATCTAATCTAAGAGATGCACTTGATATAGTTAGCTTGCCCTATGAAAACCCTTGTAGATTTTATGAACAATTAAATCCTTTTATGACTCCATAGCCCAGCGGATTAATGCCTCTCATAGTCTATCTACTCAATTGAAACACTCAATCAATTAATCACATAATCAACCAATCAACCAATCAAAACAAAACAAACAGTCCTTGAACTTCACAACTAGCCTAAAATCAGAAAACATAAGCATAAAGATCAGGCCCATGCATATTAAAAATATCAATAAAATCGCCCATAGTGTGAAAATGGATCATCGTAGGAGCTGGATTTCACACCCTCATGTGTGAATAGGGACATTTGCATGTGGACAAGGTCAAGTTTGACCAACTCAACAGCACTGGGATAGGAGGTGGAGATCATCTTGTGAGACAACAAAAAGATATTGGGAGGAAGATTCCTTGGTCGAGGAAACCCTAATGAGTGGGACCCAAGGTGAGAGGGCTTACGTTAGTATAAAAGGAGGGAAAGGCAGCCATAGAAGGACATCTATTTTATTGATCCAATTTTATGGTCTGTATGATTTTGTGCTTTCTCCAACTGTTTAGTTGAGATTGCTGTGCTGCTTAGCATAGGGCATTCCTATCTAGAAATTCCCTCTCCTTTCATGAGAGGCCTCTTGAGGGAGCTTGTACTGTATTTCTGCACATCCAGGATTGAGGCCAAGCAACCTCCTTCACCTACATCGTTATTTCTGCAACAATAAAACATTGTGTTGCACGGTGTTGCAGTGGAGGGTTCACAACACCACTTTCAGAGCTTATTTTTCAGAGAAGGAAGATTTCCTTCCTTTGGGAGATCAATTCAGAAGCCTTTGGAAAATATATTAGATATTTTCACTTGGCCAACCCATTTTATTTCACCTACAGCACAACATCCCTTAGTGACTGTGTTATTTTCAGTGTGCATCTGCAATGAGGGTTTGTAGTGATTATTGGAGGGTGAGATCTCCAATGTTAGGATCAGCCTTTCACTTGGAAGATACATTGGAGGAGGTTTGTTCATATTGTTCATCATATTTAGCCATCTCCATCCATTTCTTGAGTTGCAACAGCTACTCAGTCCTAGGACTACAACTCCGACATTTTTTCCATTTTGCATATTTCAGGAAATCCTTCTAGGATTGTATTGGAATTGTCTTTGGGGGTTTACATATTTTATCCCCACATTCTATGAGATGTATATTTACATATCGATGTATTGAAATACTCCAACATCAGTTTTCTCTAATAAAATTGCACTTTCATAGCCTTGGGAATTTTCTGTGTAGCAGTGTACTTCATTTTTCATGTATATGTTTCTTGAGGCCTGATGTGCCTAGTTTGAGTGATTATTTCCTCAATATATTGTGTACATTTTGCTGCTATAACATTAATAATATGGATATGTGTTCGTCTTACATTTTATGAGTTGATTTATCATTGCTACTCCAATTTTGTGTTCATGTATTGCTGCATCCACATTTTGGGATATTACACCTTCATCCTCCTATTCAAGCAATACCGAGACATACTTGTGTGGACATATGATGAGATAAGAACTTATAAAACCTGAATCATTCACCATATTATACCAATAAAGAAAGGGGCAAAGCCATTTCTGCAAAAAATGAGAAAATTCCATCACACGCTTGAACATCTCATCCATAAAGAAATAAGGAAGTTGTTGGATGCTCAGATCATTTACAAAGTGAGACACTCAATTTGGGTGTCAAATTTGGTCCCGGTCCGAAAGAATTCTAGGGAAATCCACTTTTGTGTCAATTCACAAAATCTTGATTGGGCCTCAGACAAAGGTAAATACCCCATGCCATCCATCGAACAAAGTTTACAAACAATATCGGGGTCTGATATGTTTTCTTTTCTTGAATGCTATTCGGGATACAACAAGGTTCTGGTCACAGAAACTAACAGGCTAAAAACTACTTTCTGAACGAAGTGGGGAATGTTCACTGTAAAGAAAATTCCATTTGGATTAATTAACATTGGTGCTACATTTTAGTGACCTATGGAACCAAATTCCGTGGGTTGATCGGGTAGTGCATAGTGGTCTATCTAGATGACACAACCATATTCTCCAAATAGAGGTCACCTGACATACGCTACTTGAAGAATATTTTTGAGTGATGTTGCAAGTACAAGATATCTCTCAATTGCAAGAAAAGCATATTTGCAGTGTTCTAGGTAACATATTGGACCACATTGTTAAAAAAGGTGAGATTAATGTAGACCTAGACACAGTCAATGCAATCATGCCGATTCCCTACCTAATGAATAACGAGGCCATGCAATCCTTCCTGGGGAAGATAAACTTCCTACAAAAATTCATCTCCGACTATGCTCAAGTTGTCAAACCAATACAGAAGATGGTAAAGAAGGACATTGTTTATAAATGGGACAAAATGGAAAACGATGTGTTTTCCCATATCAAATAAGTGATCATAGAAGAACCCACGTTGTATAACCTAGATTTCAATAAGGATTTTTTTATTTATACCATTGCTTCTAATACATCTCTTTTCATTGTAGTTATGAAGAAACATGATTTGAACAATGAGTTGCCTATTTATTTCATAAAATCAAATCTATAAGGACATGATATCAAATACCCCACCGTAGAAAAACAAGCTTATGCAATATACAAGGCAGTGAAGCATTTTCCACCCTATCTATTGAATAATCATTTCATTATCTTTGTCTTGTAACAAGTAGCCAGATTACTACTCATTCAACAAGATCTAGGTGAAAGAAGGGGAAGTTATATGAATGGTTTGTAGGAATATGACTTAGAAACCAAACCAGTTCACACGATAAAGGGGCATGGTATTTATCGACTAGCAGCAGAAGCAGTAGACTCAAAATATGATGAAGACTTCTCAGGGTGGGAGAACTAAATTGAGATGTATGATATTGAGAGAACCACCACCAACATGAACTCCTAGTACGCGGATGTGCATGAATACCTTGATAATGGCACCATGCCCTCCCACTTTTTCACATGGTATAAGAGGGAACTTAGGCTAAAGGATTTGTGTTATCAGTTTTTGCATGGGGCACTTTTAAGAAAACACCATAATGCAATATTTCTCAGGTGTTTGGAGGCACACAATTCGAAGAAGGTATTATGTGATCTCCATGACGGACCAGCCACAGGGCATTTTGAGGGAAACAAAATGGCACATAAAGTCATGTGGTCCAAGTTTTATTGGCCCACATTATTCCAATATTCCAATGATTATGTCCTAAAATGTCAATTATATAAAATTTGTGCCGAAAGGAGTAAGAAGTTAGCCACCCCACTACACCCCATCGCAATGGAAAAATCATTCCAACAGTGGGGATTAGATATTATTCGTGAAATTTTTCCACATTATCAAAGAAAAATTTCTATATGGTCAAGGCTATATATTAATATTACTTTTCATGATGGATAGAAGAAATTTTGCTCAAACAGATGAATGATTAGGAAGTCATCACTTTACTACAACAGAACATCAATTCCAGGTTTTGCATTCCTAGGTCACTTGTTTTTGACATTGCAACATATTAATCATCTCTAAAGCTTTATGATTTTTCATTAGAAAATGGAATAGCATTGAATTATTCCACTAACAACTACCCTCAGGGGAGTTGTCTCGTTGAATAGATGAATAATAACTTTATCTGCATCATTAATAGGACCATAAGGAACTGGCACTCTACTTTGGTTAACACTTTATGGGATGACCGAGTCATGCCTAAGCCTTCTATGAACAAATTCCCTTACTTACTAGTATATAGAAAATAATCCATCCTCCCCCCCAACATCTACTTGCCTACTCTCAAATTCTCCAAAGAATCCCAAGGAAATTCATGTTTCTTAGTGCAACGAAGGATGAAGACCCTTCATAATTTCAAGGAAGAGATATTGAAAGCCAAATATGGATTATTACTCCATCAAAGCCGTATCAAGAGGTGGTTTGATAAGAAGTCCATGGGGAAGAACAACTTTAGTGTGGGTGACTTAGTACTAATATGGGATAAATCCCATGAAGAGAAACAAAAAAAACTAAGTTTCAATCGCTATGGATTGGGCCATTCACTATACACGAGAAACTTTTCCAACACACTTATCATATTAAATCAATTGATGGGAAGACTGAATCTCTCCCTATTAATGGCCAAGATATCAAACAATATTTTCAATGAAAATATGGGGTTGTGTGCTACACTATGTACATAGTCAGATTTTGGTTTTCATGGTTTTTTTTCTTGTAGTTTTCTTTGTTTCATGTTTTCATATTTTTTGTGAATAAAGTTTTGTCCTCATTTTGGTTTCTGAGATTGTGTGTGTGCTTGAAGTCTGAGAAGCCTTGTGACATTTCAAAATTTGGTTAGCCTTTGTTCTACCTTCTTTGTATTTTTTATGTCTTTTGGCCGATGAATTTCCAACAAAAAATACGATCTGTTCATAAGGAGAGTCTTGGATAAACCATGAACTTATGTCTATCTGGGTGCCCATATTTGGTTATTTTGCTTTGGTTTTTTCATGCTTATCCAATATTTAAAAAAAATAAGGGGAAAATATAAATGACAAAAAATAAATCATAGAAACCTATATACTTATTTGAAGGAAAAACCACTCTTTCTCTCAATAAATTAGGATCCCTCTTCTGCCCAAAAACAAACAAGTTCCAATGCACATTCCTCTCCTAAAAAGGTAAAATAATAAAGGCACAATAAGAGAAAGTTTTCTTGTGCAGATATGTAAAGAAATAAACTATGTCAGGGTATTGTTCATGCTCAATGGAAGTGGAGCTTGACTTTGCTGGGGTACTGTCCAGGCCTACTAGCAGAGGAGAAACACCATACATGAAAACTTATAATATGAAAATATTAAACACGCGATGTTAATTACCCTCCCCTGTTTCAAACTTGGTGATAAAGTTGAATCTTTGTTGAGTTAAACCGAAGTGGTATGATGGGGACTTAGCTTATTCACAAGGTAAGTGGGGAAACCAAAGTGATCTTTGCGTCAAATCAGTATTCCATGAAGAACCAAGGCCCATCACAAAAGAAGTTAACTGAATCCTACTAGTGTGTCACCAAGTGTTTTATCCATTATAACCCCCTCCAAAATTTTAGCCTATAAGAAATTTCAAAGCCTTACTTGTGTTATCCTCCATAGTGTCCCAAGGCTGAGAATAGAAATTGACAAAGGTAACCTCGAACCACTTAGGATTTTGCAGCTAACCCTACCAAATCAGAGAGGGTTCTCTCTATGATCTTATAGACCATAAGGTGACTGAAGAGGGTAAAAGATAATAGGATTGGTATTGAACTCTAGGGTTTGAAATTTAGGGTTTTAGCTGGATCATGAAGAGAGGTCAAGGAAACTAGGTCAGATCTAAAATATTTTAGTTGCAGGGATATAAAGGAGAAAGGTAGGTATGTTTAGCGAAACTTTTAGGTTTTCAATTTCCATGTAGGGTGGAAAAGAAAAGGTTCAAAATGAGCATGAAAAGCATGAGTTCATTGATCAGAAGATGAATAAGAAAAACATGAAATTCCTACCAGAACTGAGCATAAAACTTAAGAATTCTATCTAACATCTTATACGAAGATCACTGAAGGAAAAGATATGGAATTAATCAGAGCTAATAATTCATAAAATTAAATTAGAAAAGGAAAAAAACTACTAGTAAATTAGACCACATGAATCCCTATATAACATCTGTAATTGGCCTTGTATTTCTCCAAAAAATAAACTATACACAAAGCTCCAAGCCTTCTACTCTCTAATGTCCAACCTTGAATCTGAATGAAACAAGCTAGATATAGACCAAAAACCATCTTCAGGGCCGAATCCCTCTTGATACTAACAATTTACACAAATTTCTCTAACCAAACCTAAGACTATGGAGGTTAAAACAAACTCTCATTTTCACCTTTAACTGGCCTTTCTATCATTAACGACCTTCATAATTACATCAAATTTACATTAAACTACTCAATTACATTCATTTACATAATTTCAACTTAAAAAATAAAAATTACATCATGAGAAACCAATTTTTACTGATAAAACTAAAAAATTGACCTCCAGGGAAAAGCGCAGCACATTTTGAGAAAAGCGCAGTGTTATATGTGAAAGCACAACACCAACTTGTGGGAAAATTTTGAGTGACTTACTGTGCTCCAAATGTTGATATTAAGGTACCATTGGAAAGCTTAGGATTTTTAGCTTTCCATTCATTAAGTAAGAAACATGGCCTCTCCAACGTTGAGAAAAATGGATTCTCCCAAAGTCGCTTTAAAAGCGCAGCACCCTGGTAAAAACAATCGCAAAAAGTGGTTTTTTAGCATGTTTTTTGAATTTTTCTTCCATCCAGAAATCTAATGTGGCACAAAAACTAGAGATATAACATTTTCATGTCACAATTTATCCACCAATATAAAAAATTTGTTATTTGGAGCCCTCGGGGAAGAGAGGAGTGCCTTGCCTGTCACGAATTTCCTGTTTTAGCCAAAAATCACAAAAAATTCAAAATTTTCACAATTTTCCTAGAAAAGGGTCCAGAATTGCCCCTTTAAGTTTGAAAATGATATGCTAGGAAATGGGAGAGTCCCCAACCAACAAGTTAAGCTTATCCTTCTTCTTTTTCTTAATTAGGGTTTTCCTCAATTTCCTTTTCAAGTGTTTGACCCTAATCTGAGAACTCTTATTTCTAGTGAAGTGATGCATTTACATGTGCATTTTTAGCTTATTTCTCATGTTTCCCTTCTTGAGAAGCTTCTCCAAGTGAAATTTTACCTTTTCAAGCCAAAATACCCTATCTTGCTCAATTTCTGCTACAATCAAATCATAAAAATCCTCTTGACCTAGTGATGGATATGATTCAGTTTCTTCCTCTTCCCACCTATTTAGACCATTGGTTCTTGGCATCCTTGGTTTCATTTGCACTTCCTTATCCTAAAAATCATCAACGTTAATTACTTACTTATTTTTCCATCCTCCTCTTCCAATTTTTCCTTGGGTTTGCTAAGAAATAGTTGTTTTACTTCGAGCTGCA
Organism: Pinus albicaulis; assembly: GCA_034641835.2. Lineage (NCBI taxonomy): Eukaryota > Viridiplantae > Streptophyta > Pinopsida > Pinales > Pinaceae > Pinus > Pinus albicaulis. The sequence goes on from CM076576.1 coordinate 370,951,103, forward strand.
TGTTCTCCCGCTGAAGAAATGTAATCATCAAGTTTTCCTTTGATAGTTTTTCCTCGAGCTCTATAGTCTCAGCTTCCTTATATTTTATAATCTTCTCTGGTGAATTTTCCTCCTCATGCATCTCTAGGTTTGCCATGTTAGCATCAAAATGTACCTTCTCTTCCTCTTGCAATGGTGCCTCGTGCAGATTTGTTGATGTCATTTTTTCCATTGATGTAGGTTGATCCTTTTCCACACTGCTAGGAGAAAACAACAACATATTTCCTCTAATATATGTGTTATTCAAGTCAGCCCTAGGTGTTCTTGTTACCGTTTTTCTTGTGGAACCCAGTTCTTGTTGCCTTGGTGATGTCAGAGGTGTAGACTGACTACTTGATTGAATTGGAGTAGGAAAATGTGAGGTTGATTGCATGAATGCCTCCCAAGACAAGTTGAGATGTGTAAGTTGATGAAAAACAATTATTTTCACCAAGCCATGATGGAACAAGCTTTCTTGATGATCTTTCCGTTGGATGTGTACTTATTTTTCCATTTTGAAAAAGCTTATGCAGAGGTAGTGTGGTAGGTTAAGAAGTTTAGCACCTATAAAATGAATCAATAGTATAACATGGTATTGATATATCACTGAAAACCTACCCTCACATGTGAAATTATTTCATGATAATCTTCATGAGAGGAGCATACTTATCAAGAAAGTTTCTAAGAGAAAAAATATGCTTTGGAGTAACTTTTTAAGGAGACTTCAATTTTTTTTTATAATTTTCAATATCTAGCTCTATCCTTTTGAACTAGAGCTCTCCATGATTTGGGATCTGAGTGGATATGGAAATGGACTCCGGTGAAATAGTAAAATAAACTCTGGAAATATTTTTTTTATCTCTCCTTATACTAGTAGAAAATGTGATGGTTAAATATATCATTAAAACCTAACTCTTCAATGTTTTGGAAAAAAACAAGGAAACCTACATCCTGGAATGAATTGTTGAGAAATGGTGAAGCCATGCTATCCTGTACTCTGGTGGGTTCATATCTTATGATATGACCTTATTTGTGCTTCCTATGGCCATTGGTATTTGAATCCATGTCAAACCCTAGCTCACTAGGAAGGGGAATTAAGGTTTAGCTTTAGGAAAACAAGGGATTTTGGGAAGCTTTAGGAATGGAGGGAGATGAAGGCGTTTGAGGGTGTCTAAATTTTTGGGAATTTTTTTGAGGGTAGGAATAGACGTTAAGGAGTGTAGGTAGGTGAAAATTGGGGAAATGAGTGAGGGGAGAGGGTATAGAAATTAAAAACAGAGTCCTAGCATAGGAAACACCCAAGAATGGGGTTGCAGCAATATGCAACAATACTGGAGGAAAATAACGCAGTTTTAGAAAGAAACAACAGGATACCAATAAGAAGGCTCAATATTTAACTATATAGAAATAAATCAGATCCATATTGATGCCCATACATTGTAGAACAAAATGTAGAAGACAATAATAGAAGAAATTCCTCAAGAAAGAGGGTCGCAACACATGTATTGACTGAAAAATGGCTTGAAAGTGTTAATTTTATTAGCTACAACAACTACATATTACACTCCAGATATAGAGTAGATCTGTGTACAAAATATAAGATCTAGTTCAGATCTGTACACTAGAAAATCTCCTTTACAAGATCCCTTTGGGGTTTTGATCAAAACATGCAACACAGTGAGTAGATCTGAGATCTCAAGTAGCAGATCTGTAGTATTATTTAGAAATTTCTGAAGATGAATACAATACAAGTATATCAGATCTATACATAACATGGATCAGAAATCTAATCCATGGATCACCATAGTGAAGAGCATAACCTCAGCACCAGATATATCTCCTCAAAAAGTGTGTCAAAACACCCTGCAACTTCCTTCTTGCAAATAACGTAGTCTTGGAAGGAAAACTATGTCGTAGGTTGAAGAACTGGATTGGCCTGATGCCAAGATGTAAAAATTTATGGAAATAAAGGAAATGAGGGAAAGGGATGAGGGGGAGTGTCAAGGAAGGTGTATGGAAGGTGAGGGAGGGTGTTTGAGCATTAATTTTAGGTTTTTTCACAACAAATAACACAAAAACACTATGAGACCACAAACACAACAAACCGTAGGAGAGGGTGATTTTCTGAGCTTTCAAGCATGAATTGATGCTAAATATATGGAGATGAGGGAAAAATGTAAACCACTTACTTGTTTTTTATGAGATGGGAAATGTGGTTGGTGAATAAACCACTAGAGAAGAAATATTGTGCTCCCTTGAGAAAAACACAGCACCATGGACAAAATCGCAACGTGGTTGAGAAAAGCACAATGTAACTGAGAAATTTGGCACTTTTGGGCAAGAAATTAATTTTGAGAGGGTGGAAACACTTCTTTCTGATTGAATGATGTTACATGAGTGATAAATGAGAAAAATATATGCTTGTTTGGTCTTCTTATAGGCTGGAGGAATGATTACTCCTTAGGTGGTGATGTGTCCCAACATTGTCTTTTCACAAAAGAACTTCATAAACTTGTGTACTACAACATGAAACCTTATGATACATAATTTCGTCATGATGAAGATCAAAATTTATTTTGAGATCATTATAGAAAATTTTTCCCTATTACTACCCCCTTTAATGATGAACTTAGATGATGGCATGACCTATTTACATGACATTGGATAATATTAGCTAATGATGAAACTATATGGAATGATAACCTGAATGATGACCACAATGAAAAAGACACTCCTCCAAGGAATAATGACATGAGCATGATAATATTTATTGACCATGTAGTTGGAAGGAGTAGAAATGACCTAGATATACTAACCAATGATCAAATTTTTATTCGAATACATATTGAAACTATAAAAATTTGTCATAGGAACCTATCATCCATATGAAAGAGAATAATTTTATCAGTGGTGACTATCAAGACAGACAGACGCTAACATTGGCTCTAGCTTGGGATTGTAACTCCTTAGGAAGTGGCAAAAACAACGTACACCAAGTATCCTAATCTATTCGGCATGGAGTCAAAAATAATAATAAAAAGATTCGAAATTGAAATAACTTAACAAACATAGTGACAGAAGAATTGACATAACTACTATACTTCTGAAATTATTTGTGTCAGCAAACCATTGAGATTTAGGGCTGATCATGATGATATGCTTTTCTTCTCTCTCTCTCTCTCTCTCTCTCTCTCTCTCTCTCTCTCTCTCTCTCTCTCTCTCTCTCTCTCTCTCTATATATATATATATATATATATATATATATATATATATATATATATATATATAATATATATATATATATATATATATATATAATCATATAGAAATTGTCTTTTAGGTATATTAATTAGACAAAGCTGTGGTGAATCAAGCCCACATTTTCCTTGAACAAGAAGAAAAAAACAGAAGCTAGGCAACTCCAAGTGTCCACTAATAATATGCTTCTGAACCATAAATACACAAAAATACATCTTCCACACTAACTATATAAAATCAGTAAAAGGATCGTCAATAATTTGAACTGTTACCTTGTCTTGAGATCCAATAGAAACACAAACAAACCCTTCATTTTTATCTGAAATAAAATTTAGTTGTTGATCCATAAGAAGATAAAAGGAAGTATGACTTTCTGCTAGCTGAGTGTTGACTGTAAATTCCTCAAGTATGAGCAACTCTAATTCTATCTCTGGAGGAAAATCATCATGTGCAATTGGCTCTAAAACAAAATTTTGTTTATTTCAACTCTCCAATTCATAATCTGCTTGTAATTTTTGATGTTTATTCTCTTCCATAATGTTTATAGATCGTTGATCATTCATTTCATTAGAAACCTCATCTTGGTCTTCACAAACCTGATCTTGAGATAAACACCCAGAGAAACAAAAATCTAAAAAAACAAGTGAAGTGATAGGAACATTTATGTTTCTCAAATTTTGTTGTCTCTGCACTGAGTTGAGAGAATTCTGGTAACCTCTCTGATAATATTCATTCTCTCTTGCTAACATGTCATCAATACCAAGAGAGAACCTGTTTTTTATTATTATTGAACTCAAAAGATGGAATATGACTATCATTATTGAAATCCTCCTTAATTTACAGTCAAAGGATAAACATCTACTGGCTGGGAATTTTCATAACCAATTTTTGACCTTTCATATTGATGTAGAGAAAACTCAAAGAGAGCCTCTTCAATATCACCAACCATTAAATCATCATCATCAATATCAATCCCTATAAAATAAAAAAGGTGCTCAAACTTTCCACATAAATTCTCTATCAGCAATAAGAAAGGCTGATATTTCTTATAATTTTCACAAAATGCTACATGAAAATATTTAAGTGAATATAGACTAGCAGTAGACAATCCTTCATAGCATGACCTGACATCATCCTCTAAGGTTTCATGAACATTTTCATCAAACAAACCTTAAGAAACTTCAATGCTGGCCTATGTATATGTATATGAAATTTAGTCAAATGTATAACAACAATGTCATCTTTTTCATTTCTGAAGTTAGGCAGATCTGTTTTCCAAACTGTGTGAGGTATTCAATTAGGAAAACTATGAATATGAGCTCAATTCATAGGATCATACCTTATAGCATTTGAATCCATCTTGATACAATAGAACTATGATTCTCCTACTATTGATTCTTAGTATAGTGAAATTACCAATGAAACCTGCATTTTTGGATCCTATTTCCAGTGGAGTCTTTGGATCAAGTTGAATTTGATTGGATTCGCCAGGTGAATTTTTCAGCCTTGATATGTATATGCCCATTTTTAAACATCAAAAATAATATCTTACCTTTTTCATTCTCACCTAGGGAAGATATGATCTTTCGTGTCCCCAGAAACGACTCAAAAAATGTTATTCTCCATAGTGTCCCAAGGATGAGAATAGAAACTGATGAAGGTAACCTTGAACCACTCAGGATTTGGTAGATAACCCTAAAAAATCATAGAGTTCTCTCTTTATGATCTTAAATCTCACAAGGTGACTGAAGAGGGTAAAATATATTAGGCTAGGTATTGAGCTCTAGGGTTTTCAAATTTAGGGTTTTAGCTGGATCAGGAGGAGAGGTCAAGGAAACTAGGTCAGGTCTAAAAGATTTCAGTTGCATGGATACAAAGGGGCAAGGGAGGTACGTTTAGTGACACTTTCAGGTTGTCAATTTTAGTGTAGGGTGGAAAAGGAAAGGTTCAAAATGAGCATGAAAAGCATGAGTTCATTTACTAGAAGATGAATAAAAAGGCATGAAATTCCTACGAAAACAAAGCATAAACTTTAAGAATTATGTTTAACATATTGTAGGAAGATCACTGAAAGAAAATATATGGAAAGAATGAGAGATATTCATTCATAAAAGTAAATTATAGAAGGAAAACACTGCCACAAAATCATACCAAATGAATCCCTATATAATGCCTCCAACTGGCGTTGTATTTCTACAAAAATTAAATTGTAGACAAAGCTCGAGGCCTTCTACTATCTGATGTCCAACCTTGAATCTTGCTGAAAACAAGCTACATAAATATAGACCAAAAACCATCTTCCCCTCTCTTAGGGGTCGAATCCCTCTTTATAGAAACATTTTACACAAATTTTTCTAACCAAACCTAAGACTAGGGAGGTGAAAACAAACTATCCTTTTAGCCTTTGCCTCACCTTTCTATCATGAATGACATTCATAATTACATGAAATTTAATTAAAAAATCAATTAATTCCATTTACATCATGTCAAATCAAAATAAGACAAATTAAATCATGATAAACTAAGTTTGACTGAAAAAACTCAAAAATGTGACCTCTAGGGAAAAGTGTGGCACATTCTGAGAAAAGTGCAGTGCCATCTGGGAAAAGCTCAGTGTCAACTTGCAGGGAAATTTTGAGAGACATCTTGTGCTCAAAATGCTGATCTGAGGGTACCATTGGAAATATTAGGATGTATAGTTATCCATAGAGTCCTTAACCAAGAAAAATGGCCTCTCCAAGTCTGAGGAAAATGGATTCTCCGAAGGTCACTCTGAAAGCATAACATCGATGTAAAAACAATGCCAGAAAGTGGTTTTTTAGCATTTTTTTTGCATTTTTCTTCCAACCTGAAAGTTGACATGGCACAAAACTAGATAGATGACATGTTCAGGTCACAAGCTATCCACCAATATAATTTTTTTTTTATTTGAAGCCCTCAGGGAAAATCGCAGTGCCTTGGCTCTCATGAATTTCTTGTTTTAGCTAAAAATCACAAAATTTTAAAAAATCTCAAAATTTTCCTAAAAAATGGTCCATACTTTCCCTTTTAAGTTTTAAAATGATATTCTGGACAATGAGAGAGGTTGTAAGTCTAATTTATAGGACTAAATTAGAGGATATATTTAATTATCAATCCAAGCTAGTAGACTTAGAAACACACCAAAATATATGGACCTTAGATCTAGTTAGTTTACTAAGTCATTGTTTAGGATTTGGAAAAGTGAAATGCATGCTGGAATAACAAGAAAACTATTATGAAAATCAAGTGAAGAAAACATGTAAAGAAAGAATTCATATTAACTCTATGACAACATGTAAATATAGAATTCAAACTTACTCTATGAAAGCATATAAATGATCGGTCAATGTGATTAGTATATTTCAGAAGATGGAGAAGAGGCCCTACTCTAAGACTCCGGGGTATCCTTCCACGTTCCTTCTATAATATCATTTCCAAGTAGCTATTAAAGCATGATGAAATGAAATCATGTAAATTTAATGTAGAAAGCAAGAAATAAAGTGAATCTTGATCTAATCCAATCCTAGCTCATGGAGAAGAGGCTATACTCTAAGAGTCATTGGTATCCTTCCATGTTCAAACTAGTTATTGAATTATAAATCAATATTCACAAAATGAAAACATGGCCACAATAAAATTTCAGAAGGAAAACTTGTACAAGTATCTACAACAAAGAAGAAAAAACATTCATAATTGAAACTAGCATATTCACAATTATAAACATTATTTAACAATAAAGTGTATGTAGCTCCGAATGGGGGCTCTCCACCTTTGTTGGTACACCCTTAAAACAACACTTAGCTACAACAATCAATTCAACTCATATGCATGATAAAATTATAAGTTCTATCTTCAATTGTTTTCTGAAAATAATATTCTCAAAGTCTCAAGTTTTTCCTACTAATATCCTCTACCTCTTATGGAGAAGGAGCACTTATATTTATATGTATGAGTTGTTTTAAAAAGATATAAGCAAATCATAAATACAACTCATCTTTTCTTTCAACCAATTTCCATAATTACAAAATATGATCCCTTCCAATCCTAACAGAAATATTAGATGAGATATCCATATCCTCATGATCTTCTCCTTGAAATTAACTTGAATGATTATCTCCTCAAATCTCTTTGAATAATCCTTTATTGAAATATTCTTACACATTACAAGGCTCACACAAATTTTGAGATATATATATGGAAATATATCAATTTTCTAATAATTAATCACAAATTCTCTCAAAATGGATTCAAATAAATAAACTAGAAAATAATAAGGGAGACCCATATTTAATATGAAAATGGTACGATAAATATTGAATGGAGAAAATTAATATGGATAAATGTGTGGAATAACGAAAGTAAAAGAGGATGAAAATACGACATTTCGGAGACCAAACATTCCCCCCCAAATGAACTTGTTGCATGTAATATTCCTAATTTTCCACAAGATAATTGGAATATTGGAGTTCTTAATTTTCATAATTAATTAAGTAAATAAAAGGGTGAAGGGACCCAAAAACCCCAAAGATAAATAAAATCCACTTTTTATGTGTGAATGTGGATATTTCAAATCTAGATCGACATAATGGAGTTCGAGCAACTTCTTGATGTGAAAGGAGTGGAGATCATGTCTCACTAATGAGGAGATCATGGAGGTTGAAGAAGTCAACTAAGATCATAGAAGGAATCAAATGTAAGATCATATAGCATTCATGATGAGATGATGGAGGAATTAGTGCATTTAATGCACACATGGTGGGGAGGGTGATCATTACATGCACACATCATGGAGATCATGGAGAGACAACACAGTCAACATGGAGACCTATGTCGACATGTACAATGCAGTTATGAGTTGGGACAAGGCATGAGAAGGCTTCGAATATATATAAAGAAGGTGAAGGAAAAATATAAAGAAGAATTTGGTTTATAATTTTGTGATCTATTTAGATTTGGAGTTGTCTTTTGACATTCCATGCACTCTTATGCTGTTTAGCTAGGTCTGCAGTGTTGTTTAGCACAGGGTTTTATCGAGTAGGAATCCCACCCTTCCCCATGGGGAACTTGTGTGCCTACTCTAGGAAGGTATTCTTAGATGCCATTTCATCATCGGGCATTGGTTCCATAGTGTTGCTACTCTCTATAGAACATCCATTTTCAGAAATTGCGTTATTTCTGAAGATCAGTTTGGGAGGAGGAGGTTGGAATTAGTATTTTAGCTGGAGAACCAATGAAGGATTATTATTTTCACCTTGGAATTCAATATAAGTAATCCGAGTGCCTCATTTAAAATCTAGGATCAGGCCAAAATTTATGGACCTCCTATCAGCAATAGTCCCATCAAATATTGCACAGTCCATCATTGTAGATCTAGAGGAGGAAGGAAGTTTCCAGCATTTTAGCTAGGAATCCTGTGAGGTATCGTCCCCTCACTTTTCCATCACTATTTCCATTATCCTAGAGCTTATTGTAGCACATTTCAGCGGTAATTTATTCTCTCCCTCTTGCACAACACATTTTCTATAGTAGCTTCATATTCAATTGTTGCCACTTGAAGGAGGAGGAAGAAGAGACAAGATCTCAAGCTTCTAGCTTGGAGATATGAAGGAGGGATCATCCCTCAAAGCTTAGATCTGGTTGTACATAATATTGCATCCATCTTAAGATTATATGTAGCTTCAGATCTACATAACCCAACATAACAGGGATCAAACCCCAAGAGGGTGAATTTCCAATCTCATAGATCTGGAATTTCCTTTCTGGGTTATCTTGGGTTGCCATCATAGAGCCCAGATCTAGAATCTTGGCATCATCAGAGCTCATGAGATCCATAGATCTGTATTTCCATTTTTAGCAACTATATGTACATCATCAACAAAAGGGACAACGCAGTATTTCTTCACGCATCTCTCTAGTTACGCAGTGCTTGTTGTCGCATGTTTGCAGGGTCATTCTAAGCCACTTCTTTGGCTAGAGTACCTTTATTTTTGTACAATGTTGTAACTAAATCATCTCCTATGACTAAAATGGCTCAACTATTATGTCTATATCTGTGTTGATCATAAAATTACATGTACATTTTCAGTGTTACAAACATTATGTTTTTGTATCAATGAATTATTCCATTTGGGAATATTACAGTGGTATCAAAGCATGATATTTCACTTAGCTTGCGAACATTATTGAAAACATATCAAAATAAGATAGTACAGATATAATATAATGGAGGGATTAAGCTTTGTTTCATATTTCTTGAGAACTATGAAGGATCTCTCCAAGGAGATCAATAATATGAATAAAGGAAGGCAAAGAGAAACCTCAAAAAGGTTTCAAGATGGAGAAGTTCCCGGTACTTATTATCAGTAACAAATAAGACCAAAGAATAATAGATCTCCTCATAGATATACTATGCCCAATTTATTTGAATAAGGTCAATGGTATAGAAATGAAAGAAGAAGAGAACCTGAGACTCATGAGAATCTCAGTCTATATATAGAAGAGTAAAAGGCACAATCTAGAGCATTCAAGGAGAATCTAACTCTCCAACAATTCTTCAAACTAAAAGAAGAAAGAAGATCCTATAGTAGCAATAGAAGAAAGAGGCACAATAGATTCCATTTGCCTACATATGATGGATATTCCTCAATCACTGTTAAGGCTTGGAGGAAAGAGTTAGATGCATTCTTCATGCTACATACTGTAGCTGAAAGAGAGGTTGTTCAGATTGCAACACTTCATCTTCATGGTGAAGCTAATGATCAGTGATTTGGTCACCTAGAGCATGCAAAGGTGATTAAATATTTGGATTTCTTTCACAAGTTGAGAAAGAAGTTTGACCTCAGAAAATGAGAGCTATGTCACAGAAATACATTTCCTAAGGAAACAAAGGAGGATGTCATTCTTGTCAGTTTGGACAAAGAGTCACGACATTCACCACCAGTTGCAGAAGTACTTGTATCCGGAGGAGATACACTTGCATCTTTGCAATATAGTCTTAATCTCTTGACACATAGAGTCCCGTGCATGATTCAGGATATGCATGAGGAAGAGGAGGAATATTCTAGCGCTGGTACACTTATAGAAGTGCAACCATCACTCTTGCCAGTAGTTGGAGACACCATTGTACCAGTTGGAGGAAATCTTGTGGTCTTACAAGAGGTTTCCACGTATCAGTTGATCCAAGGTATCCATCCATTTCCATCTCATATTTTTTCAGTTACTCTTATTGAAACTTATGGGGACATGCCATTAGGGCCAATTCATAACCAAGGGTTAGAAAAACATGCTGATTTGGAGCAACGTCATATCAATATGCAGAGGGCCCTTGATTTAATCAAGGAGGAGATGAAAAGCTATCCCAGTTCATCATTGTTGATATACATTCAACCCTTTCAGTTGAAATGTGTAGTTTTAGAAGATGAGATGAGTATGATCCTATGTACAATGGTTGGCTATGAGTTTAGAATTGTGCCTTTCTTTTGATACAACACATGTATCACCTTGCAGATCTATAACATTGTTAATGAGCAGCAGTAATAAAAAGAAGACCCACTTTTTATGGGAGAAATCAAATGTCAGCTTCATTCATGAGGAAATGGAGGAGAAGTGATATATTGTATACATATTGAGAAGGAAAATATTTTCCCCTTTCAAGATGACTCTTTGTCAATGAGAATATCACAGCTCAAAGATAAACTTCTACCTACAGCAGATCTAGAACCTTATTGGTTTTAGAGGGCCATTGATGAGAAGAGGATCTCATGGAGATATCTCAATGGAGGTGCACTTCAACATTTCATGGAGTGAAAAGCTATTTAGTTGGAGGATGTTGGTATTCAACATAGGGTGGATACCAAGTTTGATCATGGCATGATTCATCATCCACATTGGGATGAATGGATTTGGATGAGAAGCAGGAGGTCTCCTACCTTCCTGTAGATCTATGATACTGGGCAGCAAGAATCATGGTTGCACTGGTTGCTTTTGGGTGAGTATGGATACTACCCAACATCTCACATTCCTAGGATCCATGCCATGTATATCACGGATGACATGTAGCAATAGGACACATGGCTACACTGGTTATTGATGAGAGAGTTTGGACATAACATGACATACCTTATGTCCTTGTATTTTTTTTTTGGGATATGTCTCATGTATTTATATGTATTTATGTTTCGGATATATCTCATGTTCATGTTGTTCTTGGGCTTGGGAGAAAGCATAACTCTCAGATGACGTGGCATAAGGGAGCAGGTTTGTATTATGTTTATCAGACATTTCACATGTCCATTACTTTGTCGTTGCTCCATGACTTGCATCATGATGATGTAAGGAGGAAGAAAGAATCCTTGTTTCTTTGGTTACTTTTGGGAGAGTATGGACTGATTTTAACCCATAGATTACATGATGACGATAGAGAATGAAAATAGGAAGAATTATAATGTTGGCATATGTTAGGGGATTATGGTCATGTTACTTGGTATAATGATGATGCAATGGCACAGCAAGATGGCTTATTAAGGTGGCTTCTCTTGAGAGAATACAGCCACTACATTTGGTACAATGATGATGTGGTGTGGCTGCAAGACGCATTACTGTGGTGGCTTCTATTGAGAGAGTATGGCTCTCACATTTATATTGATTCAGATTTTCATGGAAAAAAAAAGCATTGTTGTGATGGCTTATTTTGAGAGAGTATGACTCTCTCGTTTTTTTCATGACGATCTAGCATTACAGCAGAAGGCTTTGATGTGTTGGTTGTTATTGGGAGAATATGGGTTGACATTGTTCATGTTCATCCATATGTCTCTACTTGTTATTTTTCAATATGTTGATGTGATGTTTGGATCCTACATGGCCAACAGGGCTAATGAGGAGAGCATTGATAAATGTAATCTACTCTATGTATCATGGTTTCGAGAGATATTTCATGAGTTGGGAATTTCTACTTTGGGAATGAACCACTTCATCTTATGTATCTCATGTGTATAGAAGATCTTTTGTCATCATATGATTCCCACTTGGAGATGCATTGATGAGGATGGATATCTAACTTTTCAGTTGGAGGCCATTCTAGACATTGTAAAGAGGCAGTTTTGGAGTCGGACATGCATGAGACATTGTGATAGATGGGTGTTATGTAGGTAAATCCTCTCTGCATACAAAGATGATCCATCTAGCCCTAGAGTGGGTCTAATAACAAGGAATTATGCTAGAGTGTAGGTTCCTAGATATTTTAATGAAAGAGGATGCAATAAGATGGCCTACATGTGGTCCAAAGCTGTCGTCGAAAATCGTAGTGGTGATGAGACCCTCTCGCTCCTGATTTGGAAAGTCACAACCCCTTCACTTATCACGTTGGACACCTTCACAGAGATCATAAAATTATAACCACATACTAATTTCATCCAAAAACTACTAGTCAGTCAGAGAAGACTAAGCATATTGAATTCGATAAAGAAAAAATACAAGATGGGAACCAGACAATAGTCACTTATATTATTAGGTAGAAATAAGAGATACAACCATGCTCTGATGTTGCGGTCTCCTCCAGTGGGGTTTGGGCAAAGCACGTCTCAAATATTTTTGGGGAATTCAGACGGGATGAGGGTCATCTCGATGGAGTTCCTTCTTGATCTACCTTCTCAATAACTCAGTTATTCAGCTATATTTTAGTTCTCCAAGTTCATCACTTTAGCTGTATAATTCTCTTTGTTCAGCTAGCTTTCATAAAGGGAGAAGGCTTTTTTATATAGAGGAAAATGAGGAGGTTGGGATCCCTACAAAGGTGGAAGGGAGGCCTATCCTTTAGGAGTGTTCCAAAGGAGGTGGAAACTACTAACTAAAGGAAGGAGTCCATGGTTGTTTCAGTTCAACCACTCCCAATGACTCATCCTCGAGGTGGTTGGAATGGAGCCTCTGCCTCTATTTTTAGAAAACATTCCCAAAACAACTTGCTGTGTGTATTACACTAGGATAGAGCACCAGGTGGTGCGGGCCCTAGCATTAATATTCCACATTAGCGCGAGGGTAGAACTGGCTACTCGAGCCAAGACAAAAACAAGGGTTTTTGATGCTCTAGTTAGGAAATTTTTGCCAAGAGGAATTTTACCTTCATGTAGAGGGATGTAATGAAGGTATTTGCAAGGCAAGACACTTTTCATAAGTCACATAAATGACCCTCCAATGTGCGTGATGGGGATTGCAGGGATAGTGACAAAATGATGTGTAACAGATGCCCCCTAAAGCATGAGGTCCAAGGGAGCGGGAGGGGTGAAATGCTTTATGAGAACGCGTTTGAACCAAACACCGCTATAGGAAAAAATTCAATTACAAATACAACTGATATCTCTAGTATATGAACATGTGGTATGAGCGTAGCCATCCATAATAGAGAACAGAAAAACTGAGATCGAAGTATGGACGCAGCCATCCATCAGTAAAGATCAACAAATAGACTCAGGTATGGTTGCAGCCATCGAATCAAAGAGTCATGCAATAAGTCATGATAATCCAGAAAGAACCCACAACCTAGATTTTAACAGACAAAAACCCAGGTTCTTGCACTCCATCTTGATCCAAACAAGTATAAATTCAAGCATGCAAATATATGAGCTGAAGTCAAACATGCAAGAAAATCGTCTGATTACCAGCCAATGATGAAAGCTATTAATATACATGAGAGGAACCACCAATAATGACAATGGTTCTCAAGGTACGAAAGGTACAATCCACGGAATGTGAACAATGATCTAACATCGAACATTTGTAGAATCATTCGATCGAAGGCCAATGATGTGAACCTTGCGTCAAATGAGAAAAACCTACCATTGAGGCATGCAAGCTCCAAGGTACCAAAAGGGAGTCTCTAGATCAGATTCCTGGATAATGAGTTGAAGTCGATAGGAAGTGACTTGGTCAAAGGAGGGCTATAATTTTTCCCACATTAGCGACACGAGACGGAGGAATATGATGTTTGTGAATCAGGACCAATGAAGAATCAGAAGGAGGTTGAAAATTGCAGAGGCAAACTTCTCTTGAACATATCAGTAGCACGACACTGGATTTGGCAGTATTTGACATCAAAGGATATGAGGTCATGATGACATGGCAAAGAGAAAATGAGAGGTCAAAAGATATTACCCAAAACCATGGAGGAAAAAATGACAAAATGAGATGTCCCCCACCCAACACGAATGCAAATTAGTGCCATGTTCAAGAGTGACATACTGCCAACAGAACTAAAATCTGGTTCCATTTTCAACCACCATTTCTGGCGAGTACTCCAACTATTTTTTAAAACACGCTTGAAGGGGATAGCATATGTTTTCCCTATAAGTTTTTCCTTTGGAAAAATCCATCCTACTACATTTTACGAGCCCTAGGAAGGATGAACTTGAATAACGTCATGGTGATGAAAGTTCGATGTCATCAAATTTTAATGAGTCTGACAAAGGAAGAACTCGACATATTTTCACGTTTAGAGAGTTTGAAAAGAAGGCAGAAAATAAAAATCCAGCAGTCCCTTTTCGTAGGTAGTCTTACAGATTCGAAAAGGTAGAAAACAAAGTCTGAAAGAACCTCTTAGTCACAATAGGCTAAGGTATTCCTTTTTCGTAAATAATCCATCCCAGCTCAAAAATGGGGTAAACGTCTACTGGGTAGATATCGTTTCGCAGCCATTTAATGAGTTCAAAATGACAAGCATCTTGGAAATATTTTCAATTTTAGAGAGTCATAAAAGAGCTAAAATATAACTCCAGCAGTGAATTTTTCGTTTTTTTACCGAGTCAGAAAAAGTATAAAATATAACTCGTTACTTCATCATTGTCTGAAAATAACACCTATGTACACCTGTTATGCATGAATGACTCATGCATAATATTTTTTGAGATACAACCCATTTCTGGGCTGTTCAAGAGGATGAACTTCGTAGTCAATTAGCTCATAGGCCCCATTTTACAACACAAATTTAACAATGTATGGCCCATGCCACATAGGTTGAAATTTTCCTACCCCTAGCTTATCATGAGCTTGGTCATATAGGAGGACGAGATCTCCTTGAATGAAAGAACGAGGGGAAAATGATTAATCAAAATGAGCTTTGACTCGCTTCTTTTGTGCTTCGATGACCAAAGCGGCTAAGCGACGAGTTTCATCCAACCTCTCTATGTAAAGGAGACGCTCTTCTTTTGGTGAAGTGTTTGGAAATAATTCCATAGCTAACTTGAGCGAAGGTATTTGACAGTCAATCAGGAGAGTAGCTTCTAGACCATAAACCAACTGAAAATGGGTGAATCCGGTCGCACTCTTAGTCAAAGTTTGATATGCCCAAACAGCTGAAAATAACATGAGATGCGAGTTTGATTTGTGGATCCCAATCGTACGCTGAAGCATTGTGACAAGAACTTTTTTCACAGCTTCAACTTGGCCATTGGCTTGAGCGTAGTATGGCGTTGAGCTGTCGTGACGCAGACCCAACTTAGAAGTCAACTCCACCACCATATAATGCCAAAAATGGGAACCATGATCAGTAACGATGGCTTGAGGGATGCCAAAACTAGCAATAATATGATTGAATATGAACTGACCAACTGTCTTACCGTCAGCGGCAAGTGTGAGAATTGCTTCGGCCCATTTGGTGAAGTAGTGAATAGCTACTATGATATAAGCATGCCCCCTAGCCGAGTGAGGGTTACACATCATAAAATCGATGCCCCACTTTGTAAAGGGACCAATGGTAATGACACGGTGAAGAGGAATAGGTGGCACAGAGAATTTGCATTGATAAATCTAGCAATCATGACATTTACGAACTGCAACAATAGAGTCTTTCAAAATGGAAGGCAAAAAATAACTAGCACGAAGTATCTTTTGTGCAGTAGCGTAAAAAAACATGTGACAACCACAAGCACCACTGTAACAATAATTCAATACTTTATCATATTCCTTGAGGGTCAAACATCGACGGAGTATGAAACCAACTCCAACGCGATAGAGCATATCTCCGACTATACGATAGAGTGATGCCGAACACAGTGGCGAGCATCCTTTTTCAACTCAGATCGGAATGTGGAAGTTTTGAGATATACAATGATATCACCGTACCAGGGATTGAGGGTGCTAATCAAGAAAATTTTATCTTTTGGAATACGGTCCTCAGAACAAGACGGAGCAGAGTCTGAAGGGAGGGAACAAATCAAATCAACAAAAACTAGTGATTTCTTTGATTTGGTAGTAGTAAATTCCAAATAAAACTCTTGAAGGATAACAATCCACTTTGAGTATATTCCCCCCACCAATTTTCGAGACAAAATATAGGTCATGGGGTTGCAATCGGAAATCACAGTCACCGTACGCAAAAGGATATAATGACTAAAGCATTGAACGACCTAGACCACAGCTAGTGCTAACTTCTCAACATGAGAATAATGCGTTTAAGGATCGAGAAGGTTATGAGAAAAGTAATAAATGACATGTTGGTTACCGTCATCATCGTCTTATACAAAAACCATGGCAATTGTACTAAAAGCGGAAACTAAATAGAGGGAAAAATCACGGTGATAATTCGGAGGACGTAATAAAGGAGCGTTGACCAACAAAATCTAGAGTGCATCAAAAGAATGTTGAGCAATCCCATCCCAATAGAAATGGATGTCCTGTTCTAGAAGTCGTGTGAATCCTTTAGCTACTTCTGCATAGTTCGGTATAAAACGACGTAGAAAATTCACTTTTCCTTGCAAACTCTACAACTGATGTAATGAGGATGGAGAGGAGAGATTGACAATAGCCTCAACCATGAGTGTATCGAGGAGAATTTCATCTTTAGACATGATAAGCCCTAAAATTCTACTAGAATCAACATAGAAAACACATTTATGCGGATTAAGCCGAATGTTGTAGTGTTCACAACAAAGAATATCTGACGAAGGTGGTCCAGATGGTCCCTATGCTTAGCTGAATGAGCTAGAAGGTCATCCAGGCAAGGCTAAACAATGTGACAAAGGTCATGGAAAGCGTAGGACATCACTCGCTGAATGTGACCCCAGCATTCTTCGAGCCAAAAGGGAGTTTCTTGTACGTGAAAGTACCCCAAGGACAGATAAAATCTGTATTGTGCTGATTAGCCAAAACAATTTTAATCTGATTATATTTAGAAAAGACATCCATAAGGGAAAAAAATCTCACTCCCAGCACAATCGTCAATGATCTGATCGATGAAGGGAGTAGGATAAATATCCTGAGGACAAGCCCGATTTATGTCATGGTAATCAACACAGACATGGATAGTTCCCTGTTTCTTATCGACAGGAACGATGTTCGAAACCCATTCTATCAAGGGAATTGGATAAATGAAACCAGCTTTAAGAAGTTTTTCAACTTCACCTTGAATGGTCACAGCCTTTCTAGGGTGCACCGGACAAAGACACTGGAAAATAGGCTTTGAGCTAGGATAGGTAGGGATTTCATGCACCAATATACTAGGATAAATGCCGAGCAGTTCTTCGTAGGACCATGTGAAGACATCACAAAATTCACGGAAAAGGCTAGTATAAAGTTGGACTTCATCTGAAGAAAAAGTTACCCCCACATGGATGTTCTCGATGATTCCTGACTTCACAGAAATTTCAATAGGCATCATCTGTGTGATATTGCTTAAGTTTCCTTCTATAAAGACTTTATATGTCAGGATTGGCATTTGAAGTGGAGAAGAAGGAACTTGAGGTATAAAACGCTCAAGACATGTAGACATAGCCCCGTGGCCAGGAAAAAATGAAGAACAATGATGACCATCATCCCATGGCAGGTCTTTGAGAGACATGGTTTCCACGATGGCTTCATCAGAAGGAACCACTTCTTTCAAAGGATCACGTGAGTCTGAATCGTCGATCCAAGGGGATTGAGAATATACGTCAAGGGACAAACTCAAAGGAGCACCATTAGAGGGTGGAGTATCTGATGCAGCAATGAGTTCACAATAATCGTTTTCAATTGGACTCAAAGGCATTGAATCACCAAATTAATTGACTTGTTTGGGCGAAGGAATAATCCATGGATCATCGGACCGAGAGATCATATTACTTGAATAGGTTTTGGTGTTGAAAGGGGAAAAATACCCATGAGGGCTAGATACTTGAAGAGACCTGGCCCAACGCTCTCGAAGGGAGTAGGGATCTTATCCACATACGGAACGTTGTTCTTGGAAGAAGAGGTGAAGAATGACAATTTATCGATAGTAATAATCTTACCCTTGTGTAGAAATTTCAAAACAAAGAAGAGGGTGGATGGAATGCAAAGCATATCGTGAGTCCAACTGTGACCAAGTAGAATATTGTAATTGAGTTTGGCATCAACTACTTCTACTTTAACATTGACTATCTTCCCTTTCAAGGTAATCGACAAACTTGCGTGAACACCCAAAGGTTTTGATTCCCTTCCATCAAATGCTTAAAGGGAATTTGGTGATGAATTCAGGGTCGGAGAGCTAATGGCCTTCCAGAAAGAAGCTGACATGATGCAGGTTGATGCAAATATGTCCACAACGGATAGATGGATGTCGAGACCATTAATAACAAATTTTATAATGAGTGCAATCTGGTGCGGAAGTAGTGGGACAAATTTCTCGAGATCGAAAGCAAGAAGGCTAGTATCAGCAGGATCAACCCCGCTGATCGCGGATAATAAATATTTCCACTGAGATGGACAACTCTGAAGTAATTCTAATGCATACATCGTGGATGGCACCTATGCCAAATCCTCAACAATACTGTAATGTTGAGCAGCACGGTCATTGGGATTATAACAAGACTTATGGAGAACACCGTTCGAAGATGGTTGCACAACAGGTTCAGCGCTGGGCCTTTAAATCTCAAGAGGGCCGCAAAAAAGTGGGGGAGGAGTACCATCAGTGATCTCCTTCCTTGTTGCATGGCGCGACCCAGTATAATATTTCGACCATTCATCATGAACACCTGAGAGCTAAATGGAGCAGATTACTGAGATTTCTCAACCATCTAGGTCTGCTGAGATGGAAAAGGCTCTTTAAGAATAGCAGGAGTACCCTGAGTGCCCTTGAGAAATCTACTCACTTCGGCCCATCGAGGATAGTCCTTGGTGTAGTGCTCTTCATCACAAATCAGACAAGGGTACTTCAACTTACACTACGAACCATCATCATCACGAGATTTGGACGAATTTGGTTTCGGGGCATCGGCCCTGGGCTTGCCTTTACCCTTCTTTTTTTCTTTAGAAGTCTTATCCGCAGGATTTGCCTGAGCAACATTGACCTCTGAGGTTTTACCAGGATTCGCGCTAGACTGAGGAGAAATATCATTGGTGTTACACCATTTTTTGGTCATCTAGACTATTACCATTAGATGGATCCAAGTACACCATGTAAGTCAAATTTTAGCCTAAGTAAAATTGATTTCACTATGAAAATAACTTAGTAAACCACCTTTATTAAGTTGTTTATTGTCTAAACAGGAAACCCCATGATGAAATATTAAATAAATTTATATTTGTTTGATTTTCCTCAAGGAATAATTAGTGAAACAATAGTTTAATTAATATTCCTGGTTATATTTAACCCAAAACAAAGAAATTAATTAGATAAATCATTAGTTATTCTATTATTTTCTAAACAATAATTATTTAAACCTTATTTAAATAATATTCTTTGTTAAATATCAGTAAATCACCCATAAATAATGAAATAAATCCTTATTTATTTGATTATTACTCAACCACATCCTTAAAATGATAAATAAATCATTTATTTAATTATTATTTACAAACAAATGGATTTGACCCAAGTCAAATTCCTTTTCCCTCCAACAAATATAATAAAATATTCCATAAAAGTTGGATCTTGATTTGGTTAATAATATTTTAAATATGCACCAATATCTAGACTAACTCAATATTTTTTTATAAATAGAAGGGTTTTTCCATTCATTCATCACCTTTCATTCCCTAAAGATCACTCCGGATCTATACTTTTGGTCTGACTTTGATCCACCATCATAGTCATATTTTCCTATCATTTTTTTCTGGGTTGTCTACACCATCAAGGGAGAGGAATTTTAGATCTGAAGTGCTGAGGACTTACAAGAACCCATCCCATTGAGGAGAACTGGTAACACCCTTCTGTGTTTTCCTCCCAGGTGCCATTAATACAAAATTCATTCAACACATTCTTTTCTTGTCTATTGCATGCATGGAGTAAATCTTGTTTTCTCTACTGTTTAATGTCTTCTAATGCATAGATCTATATTTTTTCAACATTTATCTTAATCACGTAGCTGCAGATTTGAGGATATTGGCAGCCATATTTGCTGTTAGGGCTGTTTTTTATGCACAACTAAAATGGTCTTTTTTCGTACACTTGGAATTAAGATTCATACTAATAATTGGAAGAATTAGACTTTTGCTTCCCAGGGTTGGAAGAAGAAGACTTACTCGAAGTCTCAGACACAGAACTAATAATACAATCGACAGATGGGGTCGTTGATGCCTTAGAAGTTCCAGGTCAAGGGGCATCAGTGAAAATATCATAAAATATGCCCGATTGAGAGTACACGAGATCAAGTTACTTGGAACTAGCAATGGCCTGTTCCTCGATTACACATGCCCCAATGGCTATGTCTTTCACAATCTGATTGAAAAAGGAGGTAGTGAACCAATGAGTAAGAAGTTGATCAAAAATTTCAAATTTTATCAAGCGATGATGACGTCTCCATCCATGAATATGGCTCAAGATATGAGTAGCCCAGTCCTGTTTCAAGGAGGTGAGGAGATGCATCCCAGCTTGATAACGAACCAGTAATTGAAAATGAGTAAGTAACACCATGGTGAGAGATTTTAAAGCTTGAAAGGTACCATGATAAAGCTCGATATACCACTTAGCAGTAGCACCAGTAATATTTTGTTGGAAAAGAAGAAGCCGAATAGAATCGTCAACCCAAGAGTTAGAGGAACACCACAAGTGGTAATTCATAACATGTGCTTCGGGGTCTTCTCTGGACTTGCCCTCAAATTTGGGAAAATCACCAGGAATCTTAGTCGGAACTAGAGGCCAATATGGGTTATGAAAAATAAGATCATTTTTTAACTTTGACACATCTGGTAACTCCAATGTGGCAAGAAATGGTAATTGGGGGTTAAAAGGCATAACAGGTCGTTGATAAGAACACGAATTCACCTTCCACCCTGTTTGAGAAAAATTTGGCCCCCATTGGTGTTGTCTCGAAGGTTTTTGATGATATGGGGGATAAGTCAAATAATTCTATTGATACAAAGGTTGATGACCAGGATACTGATTCTGAGTATACCATCGAGGTCCTTGCTGAGCAACATAAGGATTTTGCGACGGAATGTAAGCATGGCCTTGTAGTTGATTGTACTGAAACTGAGATTGAGGGTGATAATTAAAGCCTTGAGGCACACTATATACTGATCGATATTGACCACGAGGGTAATAAGCACCTCACAGTTGAACTGGTTGTTCATAAGTGGGGCCCTACTGAGCTGAACAAACAGGGTGGATCGGCTACTGAGCAGACTAAACAGCCTGCTGAAAAGTAGGACCCTGCTGTGAAGCAGAGTAAAATTGTTGTTGAGAAGATTGAGTAGGCCGTTGGGCCAGTTGAGTAGGTTTCCCCTACAGATCAGGTTGGCCTAATGGTTGTGATGGACCAGGTTTCCCTGGAGGAGGACCAGAGGGTTGTCCTTGCTGCCTAATGTTCAGACCAGTTTGAGTATATGATCTTGATTGTTGTACAAAAGGTTGTCCCTGCGACAAATATATTTTCCCCCCAGGACCGTAAGAATGTCTTGGTTTATACAAAGGTTGATCAAAAGGCTCCTAGGGTTTTCCTTGTTGGACCATAGGCTGACCTTGTAAAGGTTAGACTTGTGGACCGTAAGGTTGTCCCTGAGGACCTAACGCAAGCCCTGAATTAATTGAAGGTTGTCCCTGAAAGGGTTGTCCTTGTGGGCCAGAGGGTTGCACCTGATAAGTCCTGCCAATCTCAGGAAAAATTTCATAGGGGTCATAAACAGGAATGCCATGCTCACCATAATGATGGGGAGTAGGAAACGCATATATGGGGGTATCGACAGCATCATAGTGATGAGGAGTAAGATAGGGAAAATAGACATGATTACCATATTCATCATAATGGTGTGGCAGGTTAACAGGAGCATGAGGCTGTTGAGAATCCTGAGAGTTTTGTTGCTGAACAACTAATAGATACTCTTCAAAATTAAGGCCACCAGGTATCTCAGTCGAGGCTGCTAGTGACTAAGTGACCGGTGCAGACGGAGCCATGAAAAAAGTAGTTTGAATTGGGACAGATGTAACTGAAAGTGACGAAGTAGGTGTCATTGGTGACAGTCCTAATGATGGAAGGACTGGAATCCTAGACAGAGTAGATGCTACCATGGATGCACCACCAGCAATAATCTGACCTAGATACCTATATCCGGCTGGAAGTGACATCGATGGTGAAGATTGAGTAGACACATGAGGGGTTTTTTCAGGGAAAAGTTGATATTTTTCATTAGAAACAGGAATTCCATCACTAACAATAGGACCTGATGTGTCTATGTCTGACTCCTCCATAAGATCTTCGAAAAGAATACAGGGACTAGGAGGTATAACAGGAGATAAAAATGGCGATCCTGATGTAAGAGGAGGGAATTATTCCTCATCCCCAAAACCATACCAAGCATCTAAGGGAGGCCAATTGAACTCAACTGGCTCATCAGCGGGAGATTGGGTAGCAAGGGGTAAGACTGAGGGGCGAATAGTTTACTGAAGCTCAGCAGACCTAGAGGATTGGGGAGTTTCAAATGAACTGTTCGGTAAAGGACTACCTGTAGAGGGGAGTGAGGATGACGAAACTGGCGGTTCCACAACTGTGACTGACTCACAACAACAAGGAAAAAGAGAGATCCAGGAAAAGACTCAAGAAACTAAGGCAAAAAAAAACAATCCTAGTGCTAAAAATTTTAATGGGCGTGTGATCATGGGTATTTTATTTTACGACACTGAAACCAAACTTTGTTGTTTCATGTTTTAAGAGTCGAGAAACAAGAAAAAGATGACTCTAGACACTTTCAATTTGGAACAAGCATGAAAGGATAAGTTCTCAATGATGTTTTCAAATTTAACGAGTCAGTAAAGATAAAAATTGACTACTCAGGTATTCTAAGCAAGAGGGTATGCCAGGTTTCCGTGAACTTCCATATACACCTTGGTGATCAAATGAAAGAGAAATGAACAAGGACTTAACGTACGTGCAGGTAGTCTCCCCAAATGTTATGTTCGGTGTATCGCGGTTACAAGGCAGCAGACTTGGCTTCCTATGGATAAAAGGATTGCAACCTAGAAGGGTCTCCCTTTATATACTCGATGGTATGGGAAGCACAAGTCTATACTAGTGTTGTCTGGAGCCAGATGGCGAATGACAGCTATTAGGTTTTAAGACGCCAGAACACGTCTCTAACTTAGACCACTACAATATTCCATTAGGTTTCAATGTTTCCTTAGGTTAATTGAAATAGATTTTAACATTGATCTTGGATTAGGTTTCAATTTCCAGGCCTTAACGTATGTCAGATCTGAAATTTTCCTAAATGCAAAACTACATGTAGAAGGATACCATTTTCGTCAATGAAAGCTATCTAGGAGAAGGAAATAAAAATTTCAAGCAATAAAGAATAATGAAATCATGCGAAAACATCCACTATTGCATATAATGCAATCTACAGAAAAGAAACTCTTTCCTAGCCTATACAATGCTAGTTATGAGAGAGAATGTTTCATTTTCAAAGAAAAAAGTATGCAATATTTTGGTTTTTTCAATGCAATAGAGCAAACAATGCACTAAATAACATGAAAAACAAAACTAAACGCTATATTGAGAGAGAAAATGTAAAATTCGAAGCGGAATGACTCCAGCAACATGAAACAAACACAACAATACCCAAACTAATGCTACAAACTTTTCAAATGAAAGAGAAGTCTCCAAAATGACCCATACAAGCAATGTAATCGGTGCTTGGAGTAAGAGGAAGAGGAATAAAACGAGAAAGGAAATGCTCATTCAACCAATGAACGTCTTGAAGATGATCAAAGAGACCAAGAGAAATTAAACAGGGAATGAAATTGACAGCTATCAAGAAACTCGATCTCCAAACAGAAGGCTCAGTGCACCAAGGCACTCAGAAATCCTAAGACCTCAAGCTACACTGATAAGAAATGGACAAACAACTGAGGAAAAAAAGCCTCCAGCAATCAAAGACAGTCCAAAAAACTTCAATTACTCTTAAATATAACCCAGAAACAAGTACAAGTGACCATAAACTCATGGAAAATATAACACCCAAAAACCTATAGTGGTCGGCGCGATTGTGAGGCGGTATTGAATGCCAAAAAGGGGATGGCGTGAGCGCGGCAAAAGAAACTTGTGCCAATTGGCACAACTGTTCAGAGAAAAACCACGCCAAGCCAATTAACCAAGGAAATGGGAGAAACTCTACAGAGTAGAGGTAAATCCTGATACTCTGGGGCTGAACGGGGGTCTGAAGCACAATTAAACAATAAAAAAGGTAAACAACAAGACAAAACAACCCAAAAAATAACCCAACAATATCGAAGAAAAACTCACACTGATCCCCATTGTAGTTGCCAACTTGTTATGTAGGTAAATCCTCTCTGCGAACAAAGATGATCCCTATAGCCCTAGAGTGGGTCTAGTAACAAGGAATCATGGTAGAGTGTAGGTTCCTAGATATTTGAATGAAAGAGGACACAATAAGATGGCCTACCTGTGGTCCAAATCTGTCCTCAAAAATCGTAGTGGTGATGAGACCCTCTCGCTCCTAATTTGGCAAGTCACAACCCCTTCACTTATCGCGTTTGGATACTGACACAAAGATCGGAAAACGATAACCACATACCACATACTAATGTCATCCAAAAACTACTAGTCAATCAAAGAATACTAAGCATATTGCATTCAAGAAATACAAAATACAAGATGGGAACCAGACAATAGTCACTTATATTATTCGGTAGAAAGAAGAGATACAACCATGCTTTGACGTTGCGGTCTCCTCAAGTGGGGTTCGGGCGAAGCAAATCTCAAAGCTCATCGGGGAATTCATACAGGATGAGGGCCCTCTCGATGGAGTTCCTTCTTGATCTACCTTCTCAATAACTTAGTTATTTAGCTATAGTTCAGTTCTCCAAGTTCAGCACTTCAGCTGTATAATTCTCTTTGTTCAACTAGCTTTCATAAAGGGAGAAGGATTGTTTATATAGAGGAAAAGGAGGAGGTTGGGATCCCTACAAAGGTGGAAGGGAGGCCTATCATTTATAAGTGTTCCAAGGGAGGTGCAAACTACTAAGTAAAGGAAGGAGTCCGTGGTTGTTTCAGTTAAACCACTCCCAATGACTCATCCCCGAGGTGGTTGGGATGGAACCTCCACCTCTATTTTAAAAAAAATTCCCAAAACAGCTTCATGCAGGTATTACACTGGGACAGAGCTCCAGGTGGCATGGGCCCTAGCGTTAATCTTCCACATTGGTGTGAGGGTAGAAATGGCTACTCGCGCCAAGAAAAAAACAGGGGTTTTTGATGCTCTGTTCAGGAAATTATCACCAAGAGGAATGTTACCTTCATGTAGAGGGATGCAATGAAGGTCTTTGCAAGGCATGACACTTTTGATAAGTCACAGAAATGACCCTCCAATGTGCGGGATGGCGATTGCAGGGACAGTGAAAAAATGTTGTGTAACCATGGGGAGACCTTCCATTTGAGGATTCCATTTGGAGGGAGGATGTTTGTCGTAGCATCCACTTTTGCAGTTTCTTGAGGACAACCAACATTTTTCTGGGGAGGACTGTAATAATCCCAATCTTCCACAAGAGAATTGGAATATGATAGTTCTTAATTTCCATAATTTTTTAAGTAAATAAAAGGGTGAAGAGACCCACAAACCTGAAAGAAAAATAAAATCCACTTTTGATGTGTGAATGTGGATATTTCATATGTAGATCTACATAATGGAGTAGTGGAGCAGCTTCTTAATGTGAAAGGAGTGGAGATAATGTCTCATTAATGATAATCTCATGGAGGTTGAAGAAGTCAACTAAGATCATGGAAGGAATCAAATGTAATATCATACATCATTCATGATGAGATGATGGAGGAAGTAGTGCATTTAATGCACACATGATGGAGAGGGTGATCATTACATGCACACATGATGGAAATCATGGAGAGACAATGTAATCAACATGGCGACATATGTCAACATGTACAACACTGTTATGAGATGGGCCAAGTCATGAGAAGAATCATAATATATATAGATAAGGTGAAGGCATAATAGAAGGAAAGATTTGGTTAATGATTTTGTGATCTACTTAGATCTGGAGTTGTCTTTTGACATTCCATGCACTCTTATGGTATTTAGCTAAGTCTGCAGTTCTGTTTAGCACAGGGTGTTCCTGAGTGGGAATCCCACCCTTACCCATGGGGGACTTATGTGCCTACTCTTGGAAGGTATTCTGAGCTTCCATTTCATCATTGGGCATTGGTGCCATAGCATTCTTACTCTCTGTAGAACATTCATATTCAAAAATTGTGTTATTTCTGAAGATCGGTTTAGGAGGAGGAGGTTGTCTTTTGTGTTTCAGATGGAGAGCTGGTGAAGGATTATTATTTTCACCTTGGGCTTCAAGGTAAGAAATCCCAGGGCATCATTTTATATTTGGCATTAGACCAAACTTTATTGACCTCCTATCAGTAGCAGTCCCATCAAATATTACACAGTCCATCATTGTAGATCCAGAGGAGGAAGGAAGTTTCTAGCATTTGAGCTAGATATCTTGTGAGGGATCATCCCCTCACATTTCCATCAGCCTGGAGCTTATTTAAACACATTTCAATAGGCATTGAGTCTCTCCCTCTCACACAATGCAGTTTCTCCAACAGTTGCATATTCAATTGCTGCAACTTGAAGGAGGAGGAAGAAGAGACAATATATCAAGCTTCTATATTAGAGATCTAAAGGAGGGATCAACCCTGAAAAATTAGATTTGGTTGTACATTATATTGTAGCCATATTATTATCAAATCTATCATTAGATCTACATAACCCAACAGACCAAGGATCAAACCCCAAGAGGGTAAATTTCCAATCTCATTGATCTGGAATTTCCTTTCTGGGTTATCTTGGGTTGCCATCATAGAGCCCAGATATAGAATCCTTGCATCAAAAGATCTCTTGAGCTCCATAGATCTGTTTTCCCTTTTCAACAGCTATATGTACATCATCAACAAAAGGGACAGCGCAGTATTTCTTCCCACAACTCTCCAGTTACGGAGTGCTTGTAGCATGTTTGCAGGGTCATTCTAGGCCACTTATTTGGCTAGAGTACCTTTATTTTTGTACACTGTTGTAACTGAATCATCTCCTATGAATAAAATGGCTCAATTATTCTATCTATATCAATTTTTATCATAAACCTACATGTACATTTTCAGTTCTACAAATATTGTGTTTGTGTATCAATGCGTTATTCAATTTGGGAATATTACATTGCATGTACTCATGCAACCTTGAATGATTTTTATTGTAAATTTTTGGCTTCTTAACTTTGGATTTTATACGTTTTTATCAATAAACAAATCCATGATGTGAAGTACATGAGAAACAGCTGATAGCTATTATGGTTGGTTCTTTTGTGATAAGAATGAATATGACAAATGTTGGTTCTTATGTTAACAACAATCATTTTCTTTACATTGTTTGTTGGAATAATATTTTAAGCATACATGCACTCGAAATGGTAAGCTATCAATGTTTATAAGAAATCCCTTTTCTTAATGTTTGTACATCATGCTAGTATATAATGTTTTTGAATCAAGTGCAATAAAATGAAATTGGAAGAGACATGTTGGTAAATGGTAAAGAAGATGAAAAATAAAATTATGAGATGGTAATGAGTATAGTTCCCCCCCCCAACTGAAGATTTTTTAAGTTTATGAAAATGAGAAAGAAAATGGAACATGGTGAGGAAATTTTCCAAATTCATTTATTTCTAGCAATTAATGAATTATATGATTAAAGATTAGAAAATAACATACCTCCACTTACCCAAAAAATTGATGAACTATGTAATAAGAATGTGGCTAATGCTGCTGCTCGATCACATAAAATGTGGTTTCTACTGATGGATCAAAGATTATAAGAGTCTGAGAGTGGAAATGTGGTATTCTCATATGGCTAAAAAAAAACTGCTGCAACTACTGATGGATTATATAGTATTCCCCTGCTACAAATCCCGCTGGTACAATCCTAGTCATGCGAATCAAGGTGTTGATGTCGAGCATGAAGAGAAAACATTGGATTACTAGCCATTAATGGATGTCGTTAACCAATGCGAGGAAAACTCATCATTAATGTCAATGAGTTTGAAGGTACGCAAGTACATCTGGCGAAGTATGAATAGCTGATCTGATGTTCAGCCACATGCAATATCCAATGATCAAGGGACATTGACGTATTCCCATGAATTTCAGTGAGAGAACTTTTCATTAAGGCATACAAGCCTCAAGGTACTAATGATGACTTTAGTATCTATCCCAGATAAGGTGCTGAGGTCGATGGGTCAAGAATTATTGAAAGGTGGCGTTTAAGGAATCCCACATCATTCAATGCGAGTCGTATAAAATTATTGGTAGAAATATAATTAAAATATCCGATGGTAAAACAATTTTTTTTATGGTAAGGAAAACAAGGCAATATAGAGAGTTGGATGGCTTATTCGTAAGGAAAAAAGATGAACTAAAAACAAGGAAAAAAAATTATGTGACTCAGAAAAGTAGCTATGTGTTAAGTCGGGATGGATAAGGCACTGAATTAGTGGCCTCGAACATGGATGACTAATGAGCTTTCAAGGCGAAATGTGGTTAAACATATCACGACGAAAAAGCTTTCTGTGGAATGGAAAATGTCACAAAATTTTTAATGAATAATTAGATCCTCCAAGCATCAATGATTCATGGTGTATTGTGAATTATGTAGATCATGTCTGTATGAACTTGGATCATGTGCATATCTGTAAAAGCTTAATACAAATCCTGCATGAAAACTGTGAGAGTTTTTGGAAAAACATAAATGTAGAAATGCTAGAAACAAAATAAAATGAAATTCATCTTTCTTATCTGTTACCTTTGCATGAAATTTCCTTTGAAATGACTCCAAGAAAAAAGTTAGCATAAATGTTTTTGAAGAGTTATGAAATTTCCATTTGCGATTTTTTATTTTATTTGTTAATTTCTTTCTTTTGATTTTTTTTTTTGATATATATATATATATATATATATATATATATATATATATATATATATATATATGTGTGTGTGTTTTATTGTTCACACAACGCTTTATGAAATAAAGAAAATTATTAGCAAGTACGAAACACATTTTTTCGATTCATCTAGATTTTTTTTTTTAAACAATGAATGTTATTGTGCTAATAAGACTGACACTTTGTTTTCTATGTTGTGTTTTTCTTTTAAAACTAAATTTCAATTTCATGGAA
Organism: Pinus albicaulis; assembly: GCA_034641835.2. Classification (NCBI taxonomy): domain Eukaryota; kingdom Viridiplantae; phylum Streptophyta; class Pinopsida; order Pinales; family Pinaceae; genus Pinus; species Pinus albicaulis. The sequence continues at coordinate 370,981,026 of CM076576.1, forward strand.
AAAAAAAAACAATGGAATAATCACAATATTATGGAATTATTTGTGTTAGTGGGGATGATATTCTTGTTGAGTTTTGTGAAGAGAAACTTGTTTGATTATAATTGAACTCCACGAAAGTTCATGTTTATGTTCTCTTATCCTCGACAGACATCCACAATTTTTTCATAAAGTGTTCATTCAAAGTTTTAAAACTTTTTATTTAGTACAAATGCAAGAAATATTTCATGTAAAGCATCGACTAATCATATTTAAAGCTTTCTTTGACATCAATATTCTTGGGCGATATACCATTTTTATATAACAATATTGGAATGCAGAAAACCTGTGATAAAAAAAATGTCGGAAGTTATTTTTTTCTGTGATGTGAAGTTAAGGAGAGCTAGAACAAAATGCATCCCGTCCTTCTATGGTCCTTCCTCAGGTTAAACTTCATTTTTTCGATGAATCAATCTCACTACCAAAATATCAAGTTAATGAATATGAACCAATAATCGCAACAAATTCTAAGTGGAAACCAAAATTTAAGCTAATCATTTGATTTTTTTTTTGTGGAAATGCATAGTTGTTTGTTAAGGGATTGCTATAGTTAAAAAAGCTAATAGGATGCGATTCTTGGTACTTCAAAGAGAGATAATAGGATTTCCATATGTAGAGAATCATGGGGTTACTACAACAATGATTTTGACACATACATTGAATGCTTGTTTGTTGATGGAAAACATGCCCAAAGCCTCCAGTTGTCATGGCACCGATTTTCACCACCATTTCCTCTATGCACATAAAGAGGATTTAAAGACGATGGATAAAGCTTTCAAGCCTTCACATCTGATGAACTTACGTTGTTGTGGCCCTTGTTGAAGCACTCATTGATGTCCTTTTGGGTAAAACGCAGATATTTCAGATTGACATAACACGAACTTCCACAAGAATTCTAACTTTCTAGGGAACTTTCGTGAGAAGTAGAAAAACATATCCAATTCCCAATTCATCGTGTTAACACATGGGATGTAAACGGCATGAAGGTATACGTCCAAAAATGGTGCAATACATGTCTTCGCCCATTCCTTCATCACAAATGGATCATTCAAATTTCGTTTATTTTCTTTTTTAGCTCTTCCATCTTTTCAACAAACTCCAACACTGTGCTTCATACTACAAATGGGAGAGAAAGCGTCCAGGATGCCGAAGAGAATAAGCTTCTTATGAGCTTTGTGTTTGGCATGGTAGGAGATTTATTTGCTTTATTTTTTTCTATAGCTTAATACCATCTATTAGAAAACATCTAAACCATTATCTTGACAACCAAGTAACAAAGACAATAGGCTTAGTAAGTGCTTTGGTTGGTAGGTCGCTTGGCTAGTGATAAACAAAGCTCGACTACTGACTAGAGATTTATCTAAACTTTCTGGGAATTAATTTTGATGAAACCATTTTCCCAGTTCTTATTGGAACCTTCAAGCCACAAAGTCGATTCTGCCATACTTACAAGTGACTCCATGATTCCTCCTCTATATTCCATCCAGCCTCAGCAAAATTGAAAAATCCCTCCTACATATTCAATCTGGCCTCAGCGAAATCAGAAACTACCTCCTCCATATTCGATCCAGCCTTGGTGAAATTAGAATTAAAATATCTTGGGGTGATCTCTTCCTTATTCTGTGAACAGAAGCCCAAATTTTCTCATGTATTTTCTAGGATTTTTTTCCCTTCACATCTTTCTGCTAATGAATTGCACTCTTCTTCTAATAACATTAACACTAATTGTTGCAATTTGTTTCACAAGGATGCATCAATTGACTGTGTTAACACTGGAAAATCGTACAAGCAGAAGACGACATTATTTAATGTCACACAGAAGGATTTACATGGCTGAAAGACAATAGAGAATCTGGAAAGTATTAAAAAATCTCTAAGGTCCGAGGAAAAATAAAATTTGAGCAACTGATAAACGCTTTTTCACCCATAATCCTTCATGATGAGCGCCTTTGCACGCTTTCTGACCTGAAATGTGCGCAATCTTGGGAGTGGCAAAAGTAACTTTTGGGGACCACAAAAAGCACACTCGAGGAAAATGATTTCATAGTTGAAGTTGCCTAAGGAAAACCAATAAAGCCTCCTTAGACATCAAGGGAGCACACAATGGAATATTTGTGGCAAACGATGGAATCATCCCCCTACCTTGGGTCACCATCCACAATGTAGCAAGGGAGGGAAGGAGGATTTGAATTCTCCTATATAAGGCCACTAGGAGAGAAAGAATGTGAGAGAACATTATTATGCTGGCTAGAATTTCCCCAAGCAATACCAATAGTATGTGATCTGGAGTTGAAGATAGAGGGCTCTCAATTGTTGGCCATCCAACAAGTTTAGTCCACAACAGTAGAGACAGGGAGATTTTTCACCGAAGCAATCTTGGAAGTAAAAACATCCTTGCATCGGGACTTAGAACCCATGTTCTAAGGGCCATTTGGAAAGAGGGTTCAAGTTTCATCCTCATTTCCTTCTAGCACTCAATAAGCGGGGCCGAAAGAGCCACCGTTTGGATTATTTCGGTTGTTTGACTCTATTCAGAGCTTTTGTTTTATTTTTTCAATTTTTAGTTTAGTTTTAGTTTATATATGCATGTTATTTCTCTATCTAACATGTTTATGATTCTAGCTTGTTCCACTAACTTGCTTGACTCCACTTCTTTTTTGGCCTCTGAAAAATAACATAAGATGGTAAACTACACCCCTTAAGTTGGTTTGATTTTGTACATGCATGCACCAAACACACTAACACAGGATTGGTGACTCCACTAACATTTATTTCCAAGTTTATGTGGTTGTGCCTTTTTGCAGAGACCCCTGTCTGTGCTGCGGAGAGGAGCTGAAATTCCCCCTTTTTCTCTTGCAGTCACTAGTTCATCCCAAGTGACAGACTGAAGCAGAAAAGCTTCAAAAAATTACTTTCGCAGGAATTTTCGCGCATTTCCCTCCCACAGACGTGCTGAGGGCATGCGTTCAGAGCTGACCTGTGCGTAGACATCGCACCTGTTGCAACCTTTTGCACGCAAAACAAAGAAAGAGAAATTTCTCCCACATTTATATCATTTCCTGCCTGTAAAGTGCTTGGCAGCCCATAATAAATTTGTGAGCACTGGTTTAGGTACCTTGCAACTTGCTAAAGCTCACTCTTAGCTTACATTTTTAGGCTTAGTGTTAGTTTTATTTCAAGTTGATTTTTGAAAAGTTCACACACAGTTTAAGTAGGGGGAAAATTAACTTGCATTCTGAAAAAAATTATGTTTTGAAAATTTAGGTACCAACACACCTAGATAATTAGGAAATGTAAGTGGCCCAAGTCCACGCATGCTTAGCTAGTTTTTTTTTTCTAGTGTAAAATTTATTAGTTCAGTTCAATTTTTGCATTAGGATTTCAGGACCAGGATTGAATTGTCGGTAGAAGAGAAGGTAATATCTGCTACCTTTGCACGCTTCGATGATCCTAGGAAAGCATATTAACACTCTCTATTCACAACTCACCATCTCCCTTTAGTTGATCACATAGATTAAATAGAAAAAATAGAAAGCGGCCCATATCGGCACATGTTTTTCTTTTGAAAAAGGAACATTACAACATAGTCTAATAGAGGATTTTGAAAATGATCATTGCATATCCACATGTTCAAACTGTGTGCTTGTCCAATTTTTTCTCACACACATCCACCCACTAAGCAAAGAAAAGAGACATAAAACTAACTTAACCAAACTCACTAAATTCCCCCTACAGGGGTCACAAAAGAATTTATAGTTTAAGTTAGGATCAAGGGGGTAGACATCCAATAGCATGCCTTGATCATTCTTCATCTTGAAACATAGAATTTGACTATTTATGGATCTTTAAATCCACTTATCAGCCCATGGAAAATAAAACCCGAGCACAACAGAGACCCATTTTAGAGGGGGTTAGGCTTAGGCGCAGTGCGGGCAGGTATCAGTCAGGGCTACTTGACTTGGATGATACTCGGTACTATTAGCTGACTTACAAAGAAGCCCAAGACTCAAATGCTCACATGGGATGTTGGTATTTAGTGGCCAAATCTGGGGCATCCTTTCCCTATAGGTGACGGTGCAGGCAAGTGCTCGATCCTCTACCCTTACCTTGGTGGATTTTCTTCAACTAACTGGGGGCGTCGCCAGCTCTTACGGGACGTTGTGCCAGCACTCGCAAGATATCTTCTCAAAGCCTAGTTAAATTTGAGTGTGTGACGATGAATAGGTCTTCTAGTATTTGAGTATCATATGAAAAAAAAAACCACTTTTTTTTTTCTTGATCACATACAATTAATTTAAAGAGAAAATTTATTTTATTTTTTCTTTGTTTTATGTATGAGATCAGAATTTTTCTTTGATCATAGACTTTATCCTCTAAATTTTTTCCCAAACCAGATCTAATCGACACTATAATAGAACCAACGAGACCTCGTCGATCTAGATGTCTTTTGGACCTCCCCCATTACCAGGATGGGTTCCAGGTCTTTCGACATTTAGGCGTCAAAGAGAGAACGCTTCCACCATTATTGGTGTGTCCTTTATTGGGGCATCCTAATTTGAGAACCCTATTCGGTCTCCCAACTCGACACCACACACCACTCCTCCCACAACCCCTAGAGGGCAGAGTAGTGTAACCCATTCGAGAAGCTAGTCGAATACAGAACAGGGTATGTCACAGACAAACCCTCTTCCTAACCAAAACTTTTTTTTTTTCACAAGTTTCAATGGCGTCAACCTCCGACTCACATTTCTTAGCTTCGTTGAATCTACCAAATTTAACCAAGTTGATGAATGACCCCATCTCACACAACCCTACATGGCTTCCCATGCCCATGAAGCTCCCTTCGAATATTCCAAAATTCAAATGAAAGCAAGTGGAACACCTAGGTAATCATATCATGACCTTCCACCTGTGGTGCTCATCGTAAAATATCAATGAGGACACTATTCGATTGAGACTATTTCAACTCAGTCTAACAAGAGTAGCCACGAAGTGGTATGTGGAGAAACCCTTTGCTTCACATGGAACCTTTTGCGCCCTCGCCACCGCATTCCTAACATATTTTCAATTACTCATTCACCATTATTATGGAATTTAATTACTCACACATTTTAGAAAAACCCCCGCCGTCCATATCTTGGACCATCTCCGTCAATGGAGGCAGCGTCATAATTTATGTAAAGAAAAACTCGACGACCAGGTACTCTTATACCTTTTCGTGAAAAATCTCACTGCAAATATTTAAAAGGATGTGGAACTGCAAAGGCCCACATCCGAAGAGGACACCATCATTAAAGCCCAGTAGCTTGAGCTTATTTATACATATTCAAGATATATTTACAATATCTTTCCAAACGCCCTGCTCTTGAAAACTTATCAATAATTTCTAGGTGCGTCGAACTCTGTAGACTGTCTCACTGGGTCATTGACCCAAAGTTACCTAGGAAGCAGCAGTGAAAACCCTAGTTATACATATGGTTCTACTCAGAACATACCACAACCCAGTTTTCAAAGTCATCATATGCCTCAACAAAATTTGACCAATAGGGCACCAGCATATCACCATGGAGAACCCTATCCTTCGGCCCATGGGACTGAGTACGTAGAGAGGAACACTAATGGAAGAGCTCCCCTCCAATAGCCAGGTGCAAACTAGGGACTATGTTATGCTCAGTCCCCAACACAAGACCCACCTATGCAGACCAATGCACAAGCAAACTTTGTGCAGCCTTCCCAAAACCAGCCACACCAATATAACTAGGAGAACTACCCTCCTAACGTGGTAAACAAAAAAATGAAAAAAAATCCCAAATGGAATCTTGGACAGGGGGGAATAAACCAGCAATGCCCGCCACGATCCCAGGTTGGAGGCAGCTCCAACCAGAATTAGAACCAGGAGCCAAGAAATTCCCAACGGCAGATCAAAAGGCCACGTCTTCGAGCAAACCATTCTTGTTCGATATGTGGTGAGTACGGCCATAATACTCACCATTGTGCTGATCTCCATAACCTGAAGAAGCTACAAAGTAAGCGAGGACAAGGAGGATCTTCCCAGCAAACAACCGTGATTGAGGAACCTTTCCCCCATCAAGGGATGGTAATCACTCCACAAAAAAATCCAGATGACTCCGAGAAAAACAAGCATGAAATTTACATGACTAGCAAAGAGATGTTTTTCCAAACACGAAATCATAATTACGATACCCCACCAGACACCAACGTGTCAGGGGCGAGTACGAGTGCACCAACTTCACCTTTGACCATTTAAAAAATTCTTATTGAGCCATTACCAAATATGGCTAAGGGACCCAATATACAAGCAGGAAACTACTCGAAAGCGGCCCATAATTATAGTATTGTGGATGATTTAGCCCAATCTCCCACTGCTATGTCAGCTTTGGAAGTGTTGTAGTCATGCCCAAAATAATGGAAAGCCCTACTTTCTGTGTTAGGTGCTATTTACCTTTCCAATATGCACCTAATGGCTTTTGACTTAGATAAATCCACCCCTAGGCTTCCTTCAATGGTTGCCTTTCAGATACCAGTGTCGGTCCAAAATATCACCATTCACCGATGTGTCATTGATGAGGGTGCATCCACGTGCATCATGTCAAAAAATGTTTGGCAGAAGTTAGGGTCTCCCGAACAAAAACCGTCAATCGTCATGCTTAGAGCATACGACGGTTGTCCTTCGACCCCCATCGACCTCTACCAAAATGTCTTGGTCCACTTAGCCAGAAATATGGTCCACATCAACATTGAAGTCTTGAATGCTCACTTGGACTATAACATACTCCTTGGTCGAAGTTATATGTACGCCATGTCTTCCATAGCCTCCTCTGTCTTCCACATTATGATGTTGCCCCATGAGGACCGCATCATTTCTGTCGATCAATTGACGCGTAGCGAGAAGCAACCCCTTACAAATAATGATGTAATTATACCCTATGTAGATACATCCTTGGATGCATAGTCATGGTACCAAGAATATGTCATCGGCCAAGTTCAAACCATTGTGCATTCTAGGATCATTCCTAGGAGATCCCCCAATTATACCTGAGTCATCACCTGATTTCGCAGGATCTCCGGTGTGCATGATGTCCACATCAAACTATGAAGCTAGTCAGGACATAGAGACGAGCAATAATGATACCGAGTCTTCGGCCATGGCAACCTCTCTCGCCTATGCCGCTTCTGAAACCCCTGTTCTCTACCCCCCAAATGGTTTCGTCTCCTAGCCAATTTTGGCAATAATGGTGTTACCAAACATATCCTTTTCATTACCCGTTTGCTATCTCATTCCCCCTACATGGACAGGAGCCACGCATATCAATGCCACAAGGTTGAACCCCGTCAATCTCGAGGAGGCCCCAACCGTCTAAGAAATGGTCAAAACCATCCCTACAAAAGAAATTTCCATTGCAAAACCAGTGATTATGGCTAAGAAAACCGAGAAGAGAGGAAAGAAGATGGAGACTCCCGCCGTATGCAACATTTGATACAATTAGCTCCTTCCTTCAAATGGCCAACAATTCAGATTTCAATTTTTTGCATATGGCTTTATCTTTGTTACACCATTTTTTGGTCATCTAACCTTTCATCATTAGATGGACCCAAGTACACCATGTAAGACCAGTTTTACCCCAAGTAAAACTGCTTTCAAATCTGCATCTTTCCTATATACCTTTCTAGACCTTTTTCATTCACCTGAACCTTCTAAGTCGTCAATATCATTTCATATCGATTGAAAAAGAGCATCTAAAATGGTTTTTAACTATGTTTTGTGTCTGTTGTTTGATTTAGATTTTTGCTCATTTAGCTGCAGAATCTTGCCACTTTCCGCAACTGCTGCAACTTTTCGCAGCCATTTTATGAAAGTCTATGTTGCAGGTGTCTTCAGGAAATTCGAGCCACATGGGAAAGTCAGAAATGATGTGGACATGGATCGTGTCCTATTGGCTCGGGCAAATTCACCTAAGGAGGTTGTGGTCAAAGGTGGCCAAGTGGAAGTCAACCGTAGATTCCCACGGTGACAGGACTCTGTTTCTCATCACGTGAATATTTGTATGACCGTTTCTAATTTACGGGAGACACATCAACACCTGTACACGGCTCCATAAGCCAAATCCGACATCCACTCTTCATAGATTTACTCCTCACCGCGACCATGATGTTGGATCTCTGGACGTGATGGTTCACATGTCTCTATCAGCACAAACTTTAGGGAATTAGTTATATCACCTTTGTTATAAATAACGCGTTTTCATATGCATAATAGTTAGCCTCCATATAGCTCTGTAATGTAATTGCGCTTGCCACCAGGCCGTAATATATCACCTCTCCGTTATGAATGCATTTTAATATATAAGAAGACTTTGTTTCCAAAGCCGTAATTCGTATTTTGAAGGCCGTTGCTCGAGGTCAAAAGTGTAGGGCCCCCGCACACGCCGAGGTTTTGTGCATTACCGTATAGTTTCTTTTTTATTTTCTTTAAGTTCATTGTGCCATAAATAATTCACGTGTTTATACATCAGATCTTTCATGGCATTTATGCTTCATCTCTGCTCATAATCTTTCAAGCTTTACATTTTACTTCATCTTTAATCTTTCATGTTTTATGTTGTGGTTAACCGATCATGGTTCTTGTTTCATTACAATAGGCAAATGCACTTGCACATATTTTTATAATGACTAATGACATGGAATCAATATTTTCCTCTCGCTTAATTTACTTTTCTTAGTTTTTGTTTAATTCCATCATTGTTTGTTTATTTCGCTTCGCACATTTTCTTCGTAGTTAGATTTAGAAATATTAAATTGCTCATGTCATTTTCAGTTACCTCCGAAAGCCATATCTGGACTAATGGTGAGGGATTGAAGTATGAGTGCGTAGTTTGATATTAGTTTACTTTCTGCAAGTTATAAATATTAAATTGCTCATGTCATTTTCAGTTACCTCTGAAATTCATAGCTGGACTAATGGTGAGGGATTGAAGTATGAGTGTGTAGTTTGATATTAGTTTCTTTTTCTGCAAACTAGATATCAAGTTGCTCAAGATGTTTATGGTTACCTCCGAAAGCCATAGCTGGACTAATGGCGAGGGATCGGAATAAAAGTTGATGTAATTTGATTTATATTTACTTTTTTGCAATTCTTGGATTTCTTTAAGCATAGTTTTTTTGTATTTGGACAACAGCAAGGATAATGAGTTTCATGATCAGTAGTTCACTGTTGTTTGACTAGAATAGTGATGCAATTTCATTTTCTTTGAAGAATTAATTTTACACAGTGTTTTAAAATTCTTTTGAAGTTTGGAAACTAATTAGAAGGACATCATTGTCTTGAATATTTGTCTCCATACTTGTCTTTTAGAATTTCATAAAAATCCAAAAACAACAAAAAGTAAGAGATAGGTTATCTTGCACATATAGTGCACCACACTTCATCAGCTTACGAATCCCAGATTGATAAATTAATGTAGCAATTTAGGACACACTAAATTGACCAAACATTTTGGCGCCGTTGCCGGGGAAGTGTAACTAGGTAGCCAATTTCTTAAAAAAAAAATAATAATAATAAAAGAAGGGAAAACTTGATAACTTCTTGAAGTATGCTCTCCTCTTGCACCTAGTGTGATCTGGAGGATCAGAAAAGAGAGTTATTGGTTTAGTAATTTCTTAAGTATGCTCTCTTCTTGCACCTAGTGTGACCCGGAAGATCAGAAAAAGAATTATTAGCCCAACTTTTTAAAAATAAAAAAAAATGACATGCATAGAGCAAGAGATTCTAGGGGAAGGTTTATAGCTAAAGCCAAGAGTTCGATTTTCACAACTCCATCTTCTTCAAGGTATAGACAAGATTCACCACCATCTACCCCTAGCCTTAAGATTTTTAGAATTCAAGGAGCAGCTGAATTAGAGGATTCTCCTATACCACCTACTAAATCTCATTTATAAAAGGAAGAGACTCCCTCTCATCCTCCCTTGATAGAAGAACCAGAGGACTTTAAGGACTCTAAAGAAACTATCATGGCAGAGGAAATAATAGATGGATTTGGAGGTAGAGGTAGAGGTAGAGAAGGAGGAAACAATGGAGACAACAATGGTGAAAGTAATAATGGAAGAAATAGGGAAGGAGACAACTTTTTTGGATTCCCTATAGCTGATGAGGAAACTCATACAACAATGAAAAATATCTCACTATCTGTCCTCCCCAACTTTTATGGATTGCGAAGTGAGGATCCTGAAACATTTCTGTTTGAGTTTGAAGTCGTGTGCCGAACCTATGACTATATGGAAGACTCTCAAAAACTCAAACTGTTTCCTTCAACATTGAAGGGAGCTACTTTGAAATGGTTCATGGGATTAGCCACTCAATCTATTAGGACTTGGAATGATATGAAACAAACATTTTTGGATAGATACTTGGACTATTGTATGCCCACCAATCACAAGGATGAGATATTCAAAATGATGCAAAAAGAAGATGAAAATTTGGAAGACTTACTTGAAAGATTTCAATACAACTTGAAAAGAGCAAAGATGAGCAACTTAGATGATGAAACCTTGAAAGCCCTCATATTAAAAGCCATTAGAGATGAATGGATAGATATTTTAAACATGATGGGGAAAGGAGACATTTCTCAACTTCCACTTCGTGACATAACAGAACTATGTGTCCATCTCTCAAGAGGAAAATCTAAAACAGGAAAAGGGCCTAGGGATCCTTCTCTTATTACGGCTAACAAATCTGCAATTAGATCAGTAAGTAGGGCAGAGATTGGTAATATGCTTGATGTATTCAAAACTGATATCTTAGGGAGCCTTAGTGAACAACTAGACACCCTTAAAATCCAAAACAAGCAGAAAGCAGAAACAGATGCTTTAGCCATCTTTTGTCCGAAATGTAGGAAGAAACATGCTTTAAGGGAATGTCCCTTGGATGCAAAAGTTGTAGAAAAATGTATGATTTGCTCAGAGAATCATGAGATCAAGGATTGTCCTTCAATTCCTGGACTCAAAGCTATTTTTCAAGAAGACCCAAATTCAGTAGAATCTCTCTGTTTTGTTGCAAGAAGACCTTGGCAGGGACAACAAACTCAAGGGTTTAACAACCCTATGAATCTTCAAATCCCACCAAATTGGAATCCTTGGCAACAACCTTGGCCCCAACATCAAAATCCATATCAAACATGGGTACAAGGGATGCAAAATCCTTATGGGAGATTTGCTCAATTTTATCAATATCCTCCATCTTTTCAAAATCAACAAGCTCCACAACTTCCAAACCCAAATCCACAACTTTCATTGCCATTTCCACAACAACAATCTTCTCAACAAAATCCAAATCCTCAACTCATGCTTCCATTCCAACAAAATACAAATCAACTTCCAGCTCAGCCATTGCCAAATCCTAACAATAAAAATCCTCAGAATACTTACATGATAGAAGGACAACAATTTCCTACCTATATGATTGTTCCTCTCAATGATGTACAACTCAGATCTGGTAGAGTTTTAGAAAAACCTTCTATAGATATTCAAGAGCAAGATACCTCTGAGGAGGACTCTCTTAAATTCAATGAGGGTTCTGAGGAAGCATCTCTTCAAAATTCAAACATTCAAAAAGAGAAAGAAAAGTTAACACCCACAACTCCTATAGTTGAGCAACCTGCATCTTCATCTACACCTCCTTTTCCTGAAAGACTACAAATTGACAAGGGGGTGGAAAAACAAATCTTGTTGTCTAACTATGATTTTCTAGATGAATTGAAGAATGTTTGTATCAAGATTCCCTTGCTACAAGCCATTCGAGAGATTCCTATTCTAGCAAAAACAATAAAGGATTTGAGTTTCAAAAGACCAAGAAGGAAACTAAAAGACACAAGAAGAATCCACCTGGTAGGAAAAATTGCAGATATCATGATGGGAAAAATTACCATGCAGAAGTATGTAGATCCAGGAAGTCCAATGGTCAAGACACATATAAATGGGATAGAAATTCCAAACACATTGATTGACTTAGGGGCTGCTATCAACATTATGAGTAGACAGACTATGGAACATCTAAAACTTCCTAACCTTCTTTTTACACCTACTTTACTGCAACTTGCAGATCGATCAGTTATTAAACCTGATGGTGTATTAGAAGATATTTCAGTCTCCTTAGATTCTTGGGAATATCCAGTAGATTTTATGATTTTGACTCCCAAGAGTAATCTAGGAGGACATCCACTTATCTTAGGAAGACCTTGGCTAGCCACAACTGATGCTTTCATTAGTTGTAGATATGGGGATATGTACATTTCTAATGGTAATTCGACAAAGAAATTCAATTTGTATCCTCCAGCAAAAGCAATCACAGAAGTAGGAGACAATGAATGGGTTGATGATGAGGACACTATACAACCCGTCTTTACCATTTCTGAAATCAGTGAGGATAGTCAAATTCTGAACACATTAGAAAATTTTGAGATATCTTCAGAATATGACCCTACACAATTTCAATTGGAATCTGACATAGAATATTTATCATCAAGGCAAATGTCTCTTTACTCTATGGAAGAGTTTGGTAGTTCTACTATTGATATTTTTCCAGGAAAAACATTGAATATCAACAAACATTTGGAAAAGTCACAACAAGAAGAACTAACCAAAATCTTGCAAAAACATTCTACTGCATTTGCATGGGAGTATACTGACATGAAAGGTATTGATCCTAAGACTTGCAGCCATCACATCTATATTGAGGAAAACAGTAGACCAATCAGACAACCTCAAAGAAGGATGAATCCAAATCTTAGGGAGATAGTGAAAGAAGAGCTCCAAAACTACTCAATGTAAACTTCATTTATCCAATTTCAGATAGCCGATGGGTTTCTCCTTTGGTTATAGTACCTAAAAAGAATGGTAAATGGAGGGTATGCATTGATTACAAGGAATTGAACAAAGCAACTTTAAAGGATCACTTTCCTTTGCCTTTTATTGATCAGGTATTAGATACATTAGCAGGTAAAAAGTACTTTTCATTTTTGGATGGTTTTAGTGGTTATAATCAAATTCAGGTAGCACCTGAAGATCAAGATAAGACCACATTTACTTGTCCATGGGGAAATTTTTCCTATCGAGTGCTTCCTTTTGGGTTATGTAATGCACCTGCAACATTCCAAAGAGCAGTACTAGGAATTTTTTCTGATCTAATCCATGATTGTGTAGAGGCTTATATGGATGATTTTACAGTTTATGGTAATTCATTTGAAGAGGCATTAGAAAATTTGGAAAAAGTTCTTATAAGATGTAAAGAAACAAACCTTTCATTAAGCCATGAAAAATGCTTTATGATGTTTATTGAAGGTATTGTTTTAGGACATCATATTTCAGGAGATGGGATTAAGGTTGATAGATCAAAATTTGAAGTCATCTCCAAGTTACCTATTCCAAATTGTCAAAGAGATGTTAGAGGTTTTCTAGGATTTACTGGTTACTATAGAAGATTTATAGAAAACTTCACTAAAATAGCATCTCCACTCTTCAAATTGCTTACAAAAGACTGTGAATTTAAATGGGATCATGATTGTCAATCAACCTTTGAAACTTTGAAAACAAGAATATCTAAAGCACCTATCTTGAGAGGACCAAATTGGAAACTCCCTTTCCATATTTCTACGGATGCTTCAGATACAGCTCTAGGAGCTGTGTTGGGTCAAAAAGATTTAGTTCCTTATGCCATTTATTATACCAATAAAAATTTGACTCCCACAGAGTTGAACTATACTGTGACTGAAAAAGAGTTTTTAGCTGTTGTTCATGCAATTAATAAGTTTAGACATTACATAACAGGTTATGAAACTTTTATTCATACTGACCATTCTGCAATTAGATATTTAATGAACAAACCTGTTACTAATGGCAGAGTGACAAGATGGCTTTTACTTTTGCAAGAATTCAATATTACTGTGTTGGATAGACCAGGAAAACAGAATACAGTAGCTGATTTCTTGTCTAGGATTCAGAATACTAAATAAGATTCTCCTGTAGAGGATAAGTTTCCTGATGAATACTTGTTTGCAGTAACTATTAAGACTCCTTGGTATGCAGACATTGCTAACTATTTGGTTACAGGGAAACTGCCTTCACATTTATTTCCAAGTGAAAAACGAAAAATTATTCAGGAGAGTTCAAAATATTCATGGATTTCTAACGAATTGTTTAAAACAGGGCCAGATCTTGTGATCAGAAGATGTGTCAGGGAAGATGAAATGCCTGATATTCTTAAGGCATGTCATGATGAACCATGTGGCGGACACTTTGCGGAAAAAAGGACGGCCTATAAAATCCTTTCCTTGGGATATTATTGGCCTTCTCTCTTCAAAGATGCAAAACAATATGTCAAAAGGTGTGATAGCTGCCAAAGAGTAGGGAAACCTACCCTTTCAAATGAAATGCCATTGCAAACACAGGTACTCATTGAACCCTTTGAAAATGGGCTTTAGATTTCATTGGACCTATTAATCCACCATCTAAGCAAAAGAAGTATATATTGGTTTGCACTGATTATGTTACTAAATGGGTAGAAGCTAAAGCATTAGTATCTGCTACTGAAAATTCAGTTGTCCATTTTCTTTATGAGGATATTTTTACTCGCTTTGGTGTTCCAAGAGAAATTGTGACAGATCAGGGGAGCCAATTCACATCCAATTTGGTGGAGAAGTTGATGGAAGAATACAAAATCAAGCACAGAAGATCTACTCCTTACCATCCCCAAGAAAATGGTCAAGTGGAGTCCACAAACAAAGTTCTTGAAAGTATCATCACCAAAAATGTTCATCTACATAGAAGAGATTGGGCAGAAAGGCTTCCTGAAGCCTTGTGGGCCTACAGAACTACATGGAGAAATACAACAGGACATTCTCCCTATGAACTTGTTTATGGGAAAGAAGTCTTGCTCCCCATTAAGTTCCAAGTCAAGACCTTCAAGATAGCAGTTCAGTTGGGGATGGACTTATCAGAAGCCCAAAAGCATAGAATGGAGCAGTTGAATGAGCTAGATGAGATCAGACAAGAAGCAATTTTAAGAACCGATCTAGTTCAATATCAAAGAGCTAAATGGCATGACAAGTACATCAAAGAGAAGAAGTTTCAAGAAGGAGATTGGGCATTGTTATTTGATTCCAAGTTTAAAGATTTTAAAGGAAAATTTTAGACTCATTGGCTTGGGCCATATGAGATTGATAAGATCTTTAGCAATGGAGCGGTAAGAATCAAGACCATTGATGAATTTCAAACTCCTCTTATTGTGAATGGCCACAGATTAAAAGTCTATCATAAGCCACTCTCAAAAGAGGAATTTGTCAAAATGTTTCAAGAAAATTCTGCAATCAGGCTAGTACAGAAGAATTCTTCTTCTCCACTAGCCTAGCTTTTTTTCTTTTCAGTTTAAAAAAATAAAAATAATATATATATATATATATATATATATATATATATATATAATAATTTTGTATAAGCCTGAAAACCAATCATTGATTGGCAGTCTTATACAGAAAATGTAGGGTGAAAATCAGGAACACCTGACACCCTATATTTTCCAAAAATAAAAATAAAAAAAAATCTCTCTTTCATTTCACAAGTTTTGTGACCACCCACTCCATTCCATTCCACTTCATTCCACTTCATTTCACTCCACTTCATTCCATTTCACTTCATTTTATCTATTTCATTCCATTTTACCAATAAAATTCTCTTTCATGACCATTTCCATTTAGTCAATTTTCATCCGTTCATTTCCATTCACCCAAATAATAGCTGTGTCAGTTTCCGCAGCTGACACCAGTTTCCGCAGCCAGAAGCAGATTTCGCAGCTACCACTCTATTTTTCAAAGGAATGTACAGCCAGATGTTATTTCCATAATCATGAAATCAAATGCAGGTATGAGGACCAATTATGAAGACATGGGGCATTCAAGATATCAATGAGGAGCAACTAATTGAAGACCAAGGAAAAATGGCAAGAATTCCAAGGTACGAGTAAAAATTTATTTCAAATGGCATTTAAAACACATTTTTATATAGTTATAAACCATAAGCTCCATTATGTGCAATGATTGTATTGACAAACTCCGTAACCACTCCATGATCTTTGTACAATCCTCCCACAATCCTTGCATTCATTCTCAAACGGTCCCATAATTAAACCTCCGATCTTCACTCATACTCCGATATTCCACTTGTGACAATGAAACGTAGTTGATTTGACTACGGCTTCTTTCAGCCGCATAAAATCCGTAGCCGTTGTATAAACGTGCTTACATTTATTCTGCAGCCACCAAATTTTAAAACACTGCCGGATGTGTTATACTCCTCCTATTGTTCTATTAATCTCACAACCGCATTTCCGCCGTGCTCACGTAACCCTTCTCTGTTCCGTTTCACCCCATTTCATTCTCTGTTACGCTACAGTTTGTATACCCACTCTCTGATATCTACCTACAGTCATCGTGCTCATTTCCGTTCATTTAGCCGTCCTACTTCCATTGAACCCTCCTCACGCAGGCAAGTTTTTAAAGAGCAGAAAGAAGGATGGGTAAATTGTTGAGAGCAGAACCAGAAGGACCTAAATTCATGGAAGGATACCCGCAAGTCAGGGATATATTGAAGAAGGCAAAGTGGCTGCGGTTTATCCAAAAGTTTAGAGGCTACCATAAAGAGGTGAAAAAAGCTTTTGCAAGGTCTTTCAATGGCCTGGAGGTAGAGATTGGAGACCTTAAGTTTACGGTGAATGAGGCATCTATAGCATCTGCCACATAACTTCTTCAAGAGGGTGAACGTTGGTTTAAGAACAAAAGCATTAGTGATGAAGCCTGGAGAGTGATTCTACATAACCCAGGTATGGACATAACTATTTTTAAAAGAGGAATTCATGTTCATGCTTTGAAAGAGGAATGGGCTACTCTGCTGCTAGTTGTTCAAAAATTTATCACCAGTGAGGGCCGTTTTGGGTCAATGTATATGTACCATACCCGATTGCTGATGAATTTTATAGATAACCAGACCCTCAATCTGCCATACTTTTTATTAAATAGTTTGAAGAAGATGTTTGTGACTGTTCAGAAGCATTTAGGGGATGTAGAACCACATCTATATCACCATGGTCTTGTGAAAATTTTGATTGAAAAACAGTTAAAAGAGAAGGACACATGGGAACAATTTTTGATTAGAAATTTCTTTGAGGAACCTCAAGAAATTCCTGAAGGTAGTACATCAAGAAGGAGTAGGAGAAAGAGAAAAAATGATGAAATTCAAAGTACTCATACTACTATAGTTGAAAGAACTAGTAGGGGAGAGAGACTGTCAAAAAGGAAGAAGAAAGAAACCAAGGGTAAAAAGCCAATAACATCAAAAGAGAGAAAAAGTATTAAGGCTATGCATCAAACCCCTTCTTCCGAAGAAGATCATCAAGTGTTATCTGAGAGACTAGTTCACCTTCAAGAATAGTCATCTATGGCCAAGAAGAGAGGGAAAGGAAAACAAAAGCAAAAAGGCAGTGGTCCACAGCATATAAGAAGAAGTTCCAGGCTTAAGGGGAAGTTGAGGAAAACACAAACGAAAGGACCCCATTTTATTGATTTGGGAGAAGAAACATCTGAACAATCCCCAGCTAGCCATAGTCCATCTCACTCTCAGTCAGACAGTGAACCTAGTTCATTTCATTCTCAGTCAGACATTGAACATAGTCCATCCCATTCTCAGCCAGACGTTGATGTGAGCCCTTCTCAGCCAGATTTTGAAGACAACTCTCCTCCACGGCATTTTGGGGACAGCCCAATAAAAACGACACCTGAGATAGACCCAAAGCAACAAGAAGTATATGATTATATAGAATCTTTAGAAAGAGTAGCTACGGGTCCCAGTACTTCGTCCACTCAGCCTCACACAGCACAAGATGATCTAGTCCAATCACTGAAACAAGAAGTCTTTGAGCTAGAGCTTTTAAATAGACACATTAAAAATGAAAATGAAACATTGAAGGAACAAGGAAAATTGGACAAGATCATTCATGATAATACCATGCTACATCTGTGACTATGGTAGAAGAAGAACAGGAAATTGAAGAAGAAATGCCAGAAGTTAAGCAGAGCACTGATTAATATCAAATTCAGATGCTTGATGAAAAAGCCCAGGATGTTAGGAGCACCAAGGAAGAGGAGGAGAGGACTGGATGTACTGGCTGAAGTGTCAAGGCATATGAATTGAAAAAGGATTATCAAAATTTTGGTTGCATGAGGACATGCAACACCTTCACAGTGGGGGTATGTTGAGTCTCAAATCTGCATCTTTCCTATACACCTTTCTAGAACTTTTTCATTCACCTGAACCTTCTAAGTTGTCAATATCATTGCATATTAATTGTAAAAGAGCATCTAAAATGGTTTTTAACTATGTTTTGTGTCTGTTGTTTGATTTAGATTTTTGCTCATTTAGCTGCGGAATCTTGCCACTTTCCGCAGCTGCTGCAACTTTCCGCAGCCATTTTGTGAAAGTCTATGTTACAGGTGTCTTCAGGCAATTCGAGCCACATGGGCAAGTCAGAAATGATGTGGACATGGATCGTGTCCTATTGGCTCGAGAAAATTCACCTAAGGAGGCCGTGGTCAAAGGTGGCCAAGTGGAAGTCAACCGTAGAGTCCCACGGTGACAGGACTCTGTTTCTCATCACGTGAAGATTTGTATGACCGTTTCTAATTTACGGGAGACACATCAACACCTATACACGGCTCCATAAGCCAAATCCAACATCCACTCTTCATATATTTACTCCTCACCGCGGCCATGATGCTGGATCTCTGGACGTGATGGTTCACGTGTCTCTATCAGCACAAACTTTAGGGAATTAGTTATATCACCTTTGTTATAAATAACGCGTCTTCATACGCATAATAGTTAGCCTCCATATAGCTCTGTAATGTAATTACGTTGCCACTGTGCTGTAATATCATTTCTCTGTTATGACTGCATTTTAATATATAAGAAGACTCTGTTTCCAAGCGTAATTCGTATTTGAAGGCTGTTGCCCGAGGCTGGTGCAGAGGGCCCCTGCACACGCTAAGGTTTTGTGCATTACTGTATAGTTTCTTGTTTTATTTCTTTAAGTTCATTGTGCCATAAGTCATTCACATGTTTATACATTGCATCTTTCATGGTATTTATGCTTCATCTCTGTTCATAATATTTCATGCTTTACATTTTACTTCTGTCCATAATCTTTCATGTTTTATGTTGTGGTTAACTGATTAGTGTTCTTGTTTCAGATTACAATAGGCAGCCCGGGCACTTGCACATCTTTTTATAATGACTAATGACATGGAATCAATATTGTCCTTCTGCTAATTTACTTTTCTTAGTTTTTGTTTAATTCCATCACTGTTTGTTTATTTCAGTCTTGCACATTTGCTTCAGTAGTTAGATTTAGGTATATTAAATTGCTCATGTCATTTTTAGTTACTTTCGAAAACCATAGCTGGACTAATGGTGAGGGATTGAAGTATGAGTGTGTAGTTTGATATTAGTTTACTTTCTGCAAGTTAGAAATATTAAATTGCTCATGTCATTTTCAGTTACCTCCGAAAGCCATAGTTGGACTAATGGTGAGGGATTGAAGTATGAGTGTGTAGTTTGATATTAGTTTCTTTTTTTGCAAACTAGATATCAGGTTGCTCAAGTTGTTTATGGTTACCTCCGAAAGCCATAGCTGGACTAATGGCGAGGGATCAGAATATAAGTTGATGTAATTTGATTTAGATTTACTTTGTTGCAATTCTTGGATTTATTTAAGCATAGTTTCTTTTGTATTTGGACAACAGCAAGGATAATGAGTTTCATGATCAGTAGTTCACTGTTGTTTGACTAGAA